>PGWS01019449.1:0-12215 GCA_002896235.1 Cicer reticulatum
TTTTTGAGTTTGGATGAATCCTACTTGTTCCTTGCCATGTACTGATTAGATATGAATAATTTCCAGGGCATACTCTTTGTCAAAGAGATAGAAAAAGTTTGACCCATATGTTGTGATGGACAGTTGTTGAAGCTGGAGATCATTCTCTAATATGATGCAGAATGATCTTGTTGCTGTCTTTTCTTGATTTGCTTGATTATGTTCTTAATTAAATCCACTCAAAAACATACGTTAAATTAACATAACATTTTAGAATCATAATTAACTTTCTTAATTAACCTTTGTTTATTTTCATCAAAACTTTAAATATAGAGTTTGTCTCAACAGACCATCCATGTGATTTTGATCTGATTTACGAAATATTAAAGAATGGTTTGTGGTTGTGTTAACTAACACCTCTCTCTAATTATTTATGTTGTGTTCTATTTCCTTTCCTTTTATTTGTAAGTTTTAAGTGACTTGCATTGTTTAGTCATTAAAGTTTGGTGTGACACCCTAAACCTCAAAATAATATATTAATAATTTTATAATTATATTTCAAAAATTTGCAGTAGAGTTAAATAAATTTTTTTTTTCGAAATAAAAATTTTAATTTTTTTAGTTAGGATATCACGTTTCTCAAAGTACACATGAAACAATTCAAACTTTATTACTCAAATAAAACAATTTAATCTCACTGAACTTGATTTAACATGAAATTCTTATTTTAATTTCAAAAACTTATTAGTCCTAAGGTTTTCATATAAAAAGTCATTTGTAATTACATAACTAAAATATAAATTACAACTCTTAATTCTCGGTATCACTTATCAGAGTGAGTTTTCTCCCAAACTTGAACTTCAAGAATCTTTAATATATAATAACTGCAATTTCATAAACGCAGGACCAAGCCAGTCAAACACAAACAACGAAGGAGGTGGGTTTTGAAATCATGTCAATAGCATAATATAAGTAAGAAGAACATGCAAACAATCATAATATATTGTACCATAACACAGACATTCTTCAAGGAAAAACATCACATTATAAAGTTAAAGTCACTCAAGTAAAATCAATGCATTTCACTATAACATCAAATTATCTAAGACGATTTATTATCACACATGATACCTATTAATTACAACAAAACAATCACAAGAAAATACAATGCAATGCAATGCATGAGCTTATATTCTACTTCACAATGTAGTACCATTCTAACTCTGAAGTAATTGGTTAGGAGGCTTGATATTATGCCACCATTCCGATGGATGGACAATTCAAATTGGCTATGTCCTCATAGATCCCCTCAACTCAACCGGAAACACATATACGCGACAGTCGAGGTAAACGTGTGTTGCATGGTAGCTCCCGACATTTGGAGTGCTACCTCCAAGTCACCTAGGAATTCCCCACCCGAATACCTCCAAGGTCTAACAATCTTGCCTTAAGGCTCGACAGCAGACCGCCACGATCAGGCTCATTCAATTGTACTTCCCCGTAATCACTAGGCTTGTCAGACCCTACCTATATGATGACAAAATAATCTCCACTTCACAAATTCACAATTTTTATTTTCTCCCCTTGTTGGCCTATGACACTCCATTAAAACCGTCATCTCAAACACAAATTAGAATCACAATTATTTCACCACTATGGGGTTACTTCAATATTCTCATCACAAATTCAGGACATCACTATCATTAATCATATTTGATCACATAAATTCATCACAATTTTATAGCGTCATTATCATCAATCATACATCATCACATATATTTATTACAAATTTATAACATCATTATTATTAATTATACATCATCATAATCACGTAAACTTATCATAATGAATTCACCTTTTGTCATCACATCACAGAGACTCGTCTAATCAAGCATAGACATAAAATTCATTCGACACTCAATATCACAACAATATCAATAGTACTTATTTCACGAAACTAAATCAATCAACACCTTATAAATATTTCTATTCCATATTTTATTCTCACAATTTCCATATTTGCTACATTAATTAATATTTATCCCTCAAGGCTACGGTGGCACTTTATATAAACCAGTATGCGGGAACGCCACAGCAATGCAATCTGTTGAGAAATACAAGTTTTCTCGTTAATCTCGACATATATTTCTAGTTTTATTCATGAATTCAACGATCTCTCACCCTTTACCTTATTTGGACACTTTCACACACTGAATACAACTTCCATACGAGAAAAACATAATTTGTCCTTTCACATGCTTTATCCTTCCAGATGGATCCTAACTTGACAGTTTATGGGTAAATGTCAAAAATAAATTATGAAAGACACTCTAAAAACTAAATTTGGAAATTCGGTCAAGGAAAGTTTATCATAAATCAGTAACGATCTTATATTCGAAGGGTAAATATAGACAATTTTCACACAATTCGGTATTTTGGCTGTTGGTTGTTCCACTAAAATTCGGACTTACGGTGAAGAAAAAACGGTACAAAATGATGAATTTTATAAACGGAAAAGTTAGATATTTTAGAGAGAGAATTGTAATAGTTAAAAATATGAAAATGTGTTTTAATTAGACTAGATAAACGAGTGAACAAAACATACTGAACTGCACAAAAATGGAGAATTTTCTGGACAGCGATCGACGATCGATAGTATGAATATTTTTCTCTTTGATGTGAAGTGGTTGCTCTCTACATTTCAATTTTTTTACTGTAGACATTTCTTTCCTTAGGTTAGATTACATTGAAATTATTAATTATTTTATTTTAACATAATTAGTTATTATATTTAACCTAACTCTTTGAGCTCATTGTATTATATTCTTATTTTTTACATACGACCACAAACTAATTCACACACTTATTTTGATTTATTTATTATGCTATAAAATAGTATGCTTTCAAAATAATATCAAATTCGAAAAAATTGATTATACTATGAAAAAAGTCATAAAAATTGACAATAAAATGAAATATACACATCAAATCTTTGATGGAGAGAAGGTTCAACTAAATCAATTAAATACACGTATAAAATAGACGCACTAGTTGAAACACAAGGTACACAACATTATAAGGAAAGTATCTAAGCGCAATATTATTGAATATTTCAAATATCTAATATTTTATCAAGAAAAAAAATATTAATTAAAGCAATTAATTTTTATAAATATATCAAATAATAACAAAAACTCTCGTATTCATAATTATTATTCATAACAAACTTACTAATATATGCATTTTAATAGCATGTATTTGAGCATCAAACAAATATGTTTTAACACTTTTAAATAGTAAAACATAGATACTCTAAAATATATCGGGCGCAAAAATATAGTTAATTCCTATGATATATTCAAGATTAGGTAAGAAATGGCTAGGAGTAATTAAAAATATAATTATGTTGCACATATATTGTTATTTAGTTAAATGCATAGATAAAATAACCATTTTTAATTACTTGGCCGTATATACACGTAAATCGCCTACCTAAATCTCAACTCTTTAATATACTATACCATAAAAATACCAATTATTGTATTTATGAATTACTATATTTAATCAATAACAATATTTGTTATTTACATTACTCATATTAGTTTCAATATGTACAAAATTAAAGCATGATCATAGAAACCACACGTATAAACAAAAATTAATCAATATATATTTTAAAATAACTTTAACACCAAATTAATTATTCTACAATTATTATTTCATTAATAAAATAATTATTATAAAATTTGGGGGTATTGCATGTGTTTATAAGATGTGGGTCACAACAAAGATTATGAGCCTAGTCATTGAAATTATGAACAATATAAAGATATATTTCATATTTTTAAGAAGTATACAATTTATATATTCAATAGTAATATAAAATAGAAAGTTAAAAATTACAATATGTATGAAATGATATCCAATATAAATTGCATATGTGCCTCTCTCAGCTCGTTAATCAAAATCAGTAATTAGACTATTCACTTTTAAACTTACCATCATCACTAACCAAAAAAATTGATGTAATACACTCTTCAATGCTCCGTCTCTTGTCGATCGAACATTTGTCTGTTATTCCTCCACTAAAGTGAATGACAAAACATTAACTTATTCAAATATTGAATCCTTAAGTGCAAATGACACATTGTCTCCGTAAGTATGACATCGAGTAATCTGATATTGGTGAAACACTTTGAAGCCTCAACTCAAAATGAGTTGTGAACGTGTGGGACGCTTTTGACGAACAAATAAAAATAACTTAAATCTCTTAAGCGACGATCCCTTAGTGCGACTACTTCCACCACCACTCTATGATCTAGTTGTAAAAGCCGTCTCCTTAATACTTTGTCCACATCAAAAATCTTATATAGTCCGCTTCATTGGCTTCGTATATATTAAGATAGGACTAAAAAATTTACATCGGAGGTGTTTTTGTGTCATGATACAAACACTAAACAAAATGGTATTAATACCACCAACACCAAAACAACACACAAAAAAGTATAGGGCAATAACATGAATTAAAAAAGCACAAGTAATTAGCGTAAGAAATAGATGGAGGCTATTTACACAAATCCCTTTCTTTCACAACTTAATCAAATTCGTTGTCCAATTAAGAGAAACCAAGCATTTTGTTTGTTAGAAACAATATTATATGAACAAAGTTCAAATGTTTATTTCTTAGATTAGTAAGTAGTGAAAACCCACGCGAAGCATGCATAGGTGGGTTCTAGGTTGCTAAAAATTTGAGTTCTAAAAGAGAAAAAGAAAACAAATATAAGATAAAACAAAATAAACATGAATTAAAAAAGCGCAAATAATGGGACAGCATGCAACAACATGAATTTTAAAAGTGTCAACTAAATTTGAATTAATTTAAACAAATAGTAATAATAAAAACTTAATTGTAGTTTTGATCTCTTAATTTATTTATTAATTCTTTTGAATTGGGGACCCATATTTTAAAATCCGACAATTTGGGTTTATCTCTCAAAATTTTTCAACTAAAAAATAACGTACATATTTTAAACGACATGACTTTATGATAAAATAATTTTGACAGATTTATACCCATAAAATTGATGAAAAACATTCCAAAAAAATTAGTTTTAATTTCAAATAATGATTCATTTATGTAATTTAAATTAATGATTGAATAATTAATCTATTAAGATGGTTCTAAAATAATAACATCATATATCGTGTCATTTAAAAGATGTTAAATAATCATTTTGTTAGTTAAAAAATATGAGGGATACAAAAAAATTGCTGTGTTAAAAAATAGGGGACCAATTCTAATAATTGGTAAAAATAGATGAACAAAAAATTATAGTAATACTTATTTTAATCTAGTCACTACGCCAAAAAATGACATTTAACAGCGCCCCTTTTACAGCGCTTGCTAAACACAAGCGCTGTTGTAAATATATTTAAAAAATAAACGGAGCCTTTTACAGCGCTTTTTTTGACAACGCACTGTAAAAAGAACGTTGTATGTAGGGTCATATGACATGTGCGCATAATGTGTTATAAGGCTTTTACAGCGCTTTTCAAAAAAGCGCTGTAACATGAAGCGCTTCGGGTATTATTTTACAGCGCTTTTTACACAAGCGCTGTAAATACATGCGCTTAAAATAATTGATACCACCTATTACAGCGCTTTTTTTGAAAAGCGCTGTAAAAAGCATGCGCTCTCAACTCATTGAATTAACTACAATATTACAGTGCTTTTAGTACAAGCGCTGTAAATACATCTTTCAAATAATTATATACGTTGGAACCCTCATATCCTCTACATCTTTTCATCACCTCTACATCTGGAAACCTCATATCCTCTACGTACTGTGCGGCCACTACGTTGTCTCAGGTTATGTTTAAATTTTTTTTTATCAAATTAAAAATTCATACCACATGAGTCTGTTCTGTTTTGAAATTGTTAATATATATATATATATATTAAATGTCCTCTACTAGTCAAAAGCTTATTATTTTGTAACTGCATTTATATAGGTCGTATAATATGGATAGGAAATGGATGTCTTGCCAATCGATTGTCAAAAGAGTATGAAATTGGAGCGAAGGAGTTTGTTGAGTTTGCAGTGAAGATGCAAAAGATCCAAATAAAGTAGTTTGTCCTTGTTTAAAATGTTGTTTTTGGAAAACGTGTTAGAAGAAGAATGAATTAGAAGGACATCTAGTATGTAATGAATTGATCAAAGCTACACATGTTGGATAAGACATGGTGAGAAAAAAAAAGGAAACATTAATTTTGAGAATAGTTCGACATATGCTTCAACTGACTTCGATACAGATACATATGAGCCGGACCGAGTTGATGAGATCGCAAAAGCAGTTGAAGAAGATCTTCGAGATTGTCATAAAATGTTTGAAAGTTTATTGAGTGATGCAGAGAAAGAATTATATAATGGTTGTACTAAATTCACAAGATTGTCGGTGATATTAAAGTTGTACATCTTAAAAGCGAGTAATGGATGGTCTGATAAAAGCTTTACAGAATTATTAACACTCATAAAAGATATGTTGCCAGATGGTAATGAACTTCCCAGTCGAACCTACGAGGCTAAACGGATTTTGTGCTCTATTGGAATGAGTTACGAAAGGATTCATGTGTGTCCTAACGATTGCATTTTATTTCGAAACGAGTATGAACTACTTAAGGCGTGTCCGAAATGCAATGTCTCTCGATATAAGAAGAAAGAATCTACTCCAACAAAAGTCGTGTGGTATTTTCCTATAATACCAAGATTTAGGCGCATGTATCGCAGTGAAGAAGATTCAAAACACTTGACATGGCATGCAGATGAAAGAATTAGAGATGGAATGTTTCAACACCCTACAGATTCCCCACAATGGGCAAAATTGATCACGAGTATCCTGAATTCGGGATAGAGTCAAGAAATCTAAGACTTGCAACTTTCTACTGATGGAATGAATCCACATGGTCTTCAAAGCATCTCACATAGCACGTGACCTGTGATTTTTGGTAATATATAACCTATCCTCCATGGTTATGTATGAAGCGTAAGTTTATGAATGTTGTCTATCTTAATTTCTGGAGCCAAACAACCGGGGAATGATATCGACGCGTATCTTGACTCCTCATCGAAGATTTAAAGACGTATGTGGGAGACCAAGTGTGGAAGTTTATGATGGGTATAAGAAAGGAAGTTCTCAATTTGAAGGCTATGTTGTTCGGCACAATTAATGATTTTCCGCATATGGTAATTTATCAGGATATAGCATTAAGGTCAGTGTGCATGTCCTATATGTGAAGAGAATACAAATTGGATGCGGTTGAAACATTGTAAGAAGAATGTGTTTCTTTGGAATCGTAGATTTTTACCTTTTAGTCATCAGTATCGTGGGTGGAGGAATGCATTCAATGGGAAAATCAGAGGAAGTAAAGCTCCTTTAGCACCGACTTGGATATCAAATACTTGAAAAAGTACAAGGTTTGACCAATAACTTGGGAACCTTTTGCGGGAGAGCTGGTCAAAACTGGGTGGAAGAAAAAGTCAATTTTCTTGAATTGCATATTGGAAGTCATTGTATATAAGACATTTCCTCGATGTGATGCATATTGAAAAAAATGTATTTGATAGTGTTATTGTATGTTACTCATGTTCCAGGAAAGTCTAAGATGGCATCAACGCAAGATTGGACTTGGTCGATATGGGAATAAGAATGACTTGGCTCCAGTAAAGAAAGGAAATCGCACATATCTACCTCCAGCCGCTCATACTCTATCTAGAAAGGAAAAAATTGTTTTATGTAAATTTCTACACGAAGTTAAAGTTCCAGAAGGATACTCTTCAACATTAAAATTTGGTTTTGTATGAAAGACCTCAAGTTAAAAGGTTTGAGACCATGATTGTCATATTCTAATGAGCATTTGCACCATAGGTATACGTTCCATTTACCTGAAAAGTTCGGACTAGCCTTAACTAGATTATGTTTCTTCTTTCAGGAAATTTGTAGTAAAGTGATCGACCCTCAGAAATTACCGCATTGCAGAGGGAAATTGGTTGTTACTTTGTCTGAGCTTGAAATGTATTTCCCACCATCGTTTTTTGATATAATGGTTCACCTTACTGTTCATCTGGTTAAGGAGACACAACTTTGTGGGCAGCTTATATGAGATGGATGTATCCGATAGAACGATATATGAAATATTTAAAGGGTACGTAAAATAGGAAGTCGACCAAAAGGTTGTATTGCTGAACGATACATTGTTGAAGAGGCTGCTGAATTTTGTACTGAATATCTATCAATGTTGAATCCATAGGGCTTCCCATGTTCTCGTCATTCGGGAAGAATATCAGGAGAAGTGGATAATTCGGAAGGAGACTACTACTATATCAAGGACAGAATGGGGAGCAAGCACAATTGTATGTTCTGCACATGATGATGAGGTCTCACCGTATGTTACAATACACATGGATCAATTATCTCGTTTTGAACATGAATAGGAATCAAAATTGGATAACTCGAGAGCACAATTGAAGTTTTATAAACATGGTTAAAAAATCACATAAAGTCAAAATTTGATATAGAACCTGGATCAATTTCAATAGATTGAGGTGGCTAGCATTGGTCTGAGCTTACATGTCTTTTCTTACACTGGTTATGTTATTAATGGCTACATAATTTATACCCAGAACAAGATGATCAGACCACCTATGCAAATAGTGATGGAGTCACTCTCGTAGCTGAAGCGATGCATGTCTCAAGTGCAAAGACAAAAACCCAATATTTGCAAATCTAACCATATTTTGGGTTATCGAGCGCATATGGGAGTTAGACTACACAATGTTTCGTGTTCCCATATTTGGTTGCTAGTGGGTGGATAATAATAATGGCGTTCGGATTGATGAGTCAGGATTCTTGCTTGTCGATTTTAATAGGGTGGGATACAAAGACGAGCCTTTTATTTTAGCGTCGCAAGCTCAACAAGTGTTTTATGTCACTGATCCTTCTGATGATAAAATGGTTAGTTGTCCTATCGACCATAAAAATAAGTGATGATAACAATAATGATGAAGATGTTGGTAATGATCTTTTATTTGCAACATCACAACAACCACATTAAATTGATTCAACTGATGATGGTTTATATCTTAGAGATGATCATGATGAGGGAATTTGGATTAATCCATCGTTTATATGTAATGGACAAAAAAATGTGAATCCCACCAGAAAAAGAAGAAGGGCATCTTAATGTATATGTTTTAATTGTTTTATATAAGCCATGCATGTAATCTGAATTATTGTGATAAATATGAATATAATCTGAATTATTGTGATAAAATATGCATGTAATCGAATTATTTGTGATAAATATGCATGTAATTTGAATTGAGTGTTTATATACTAATATGGCAGAATAGCAACAGATTTCCATATCAGAAGCTTTTGGGAATCAAACCATACATACCAGCATATTGGGATCTTTAGTTATAACATCTCACAGTTTGCTACTAATGTCTCTTTCTTCTCTGCTGCTACTGGTTATGATAATGTCACTTATATAATCGTAAATTAAGTGCCATTCGATTGGAATAAATGTTTGAGTACAGTCATCAAAATTGAACCCAATAAAACCAACAAAAAAATAACATACTGAGGCCTTTTACAGCGCTTTTTATAAAAAGCGCTTGTAAAGACCCTTTTGAAAATAAATAAAAAAGACATTTTACAGCGCTTATTTGAAAAAGCGCTGTAAAAGCTTTTAAAATAAGATTCATCAGACCACCTAACATGACTATCTCTACAGGATTTTCCTTCAAACACCTTGTACGCATCATGGAAAATCAAAACACATTGTTAACAAAACATCAGACTCAAACCCATTTTCGCAACATGGGAATGAACCGAATACCAAAGTTTCGATTAAGAAGGAAATGGATTATGTAAAGAGAATAAAAAGGGTGTTGAGGTGGAGATTGAATTGTGAAAAGAGTAAGCTTTGATGTTTGTGAAGAAGAATGCAATAAAAGGAGAAAGTTTGGTGAAGAGGAAAGAGATTTTGGTGGTGACAGTTTACTACTATGTGGGTTTTGCATGTTGAGCTTGTTGTAAAAATAACATAATAAAACACAAAAACAATAAGGCCTTTTACAGCGCTCATTTTAAAAAAGCGTTGTAAAAGGCTTTAAAAAACATTCATTAACAATAATAAAAACAAAGAGGTCTATTATAAGCGCTTGTCCAAATAAGCGCTGTAAAATACTGTTTTAAATATAATAAAAGAGACCCTTTACTAGCGCTTATTAGGGAAAAGCGCTTGTAAAAGAGCTTTTTAAAAATTAAATAAGGACGCCTTTAGGCGCTTTTTAAAAGAGCGCTGTAAAAGGGTTTAAAAAGCGCGTAAAGAGGGTTTATATATAACAGTAACGGCTTTCAGTTTCCTCTTTCAATACGTAAACTTCACTATCATCTCAACCTTCATCGTTCTTGCTCTTTCTTATTGCAAACCTATTCTTACGGGTTCCATGTTACGAACCGTATTTCCACGATCATCTCCTTCATTCGACCTTATTTCATCCAAGATCATCCTCCCATTGCACACATATATGTTTCATTGAAATACGTAACCCTCATTACGTATTTCTTCAATATTGTATTTCTGTGAACGCATATTCTGTGAACCATATTTCTGTGAACTTCTTGCGTTCCCTTTTTCTTCACATTTCATCTTTCATCGAACCATTATTCAGGTATTGATGTTTATAAATTTTTTGTAATACATTAAATGTATGTTGAGCTTATTTAAGATATACTGATACATGTTGAGCTTGTTTATAATAATGCATGATGCATGTTGAGCTTGTTGATGTTATACTAAACTGCATGTTGACTTGTTGTAGTTAAATGGATACAAACAAAGATTTAGAATGTCAAATGAAGAAGTTGGCACCTCTAAGACTTATGAAAATGAAGTCAAACGTGGTGCAACTACATGCAGAAAGTCATTAAGCAAGGAGTAATGGCATTAAAATTTGAGGTATACTATACCTGGTTGCTGTGTGTTTTTTTATCTTTTTTTAATGCATGTATAGGCATTACTTACTAAATTGAGTTTATTAGGTTGGCTGGAATGAGAGTGGTCGACGCAATTGACCCCAACAGCTCTATTGTAAGCTATATTGGGGCTGTTGTTCGTCAAAATGTCCCAATTACAATTGACAATTGGAGAGATAAGGCGTTGAAGGAGTCAAAAGATATTATAGGAATGACATTCAGTAATTTTTTGATCCACTCTTTTGTCATTATACTTTTTTCATTGAAAATACTTTACTTATAATTTTTCATTCGCAAACGACTTTTGTTCTTGATGAGGGACGAAAGTCTTATGTTTTGAGAGTTGCTGGAAGATCCATCGTGGATTTAGATCCCATCTCTCAAATTTCTATCTAAAGATAGAGAAGGAAACACAAGTGCTGAACCTCCAAAAATATATCAACATATATATATCAAACGATGAATGGAGAGCATTTGTTTCCAAACGTTCTGACCTCAATGCGTTTGTCGTAAAGTGATTAACTTATTAGCATTTGTGTTTAATCTATTCATATTCGTAGGCGTATTTTAAATTTTTACCACAATTGCTATTTTTTTTATTTTTTTTTATATAAGAATATTAGTAAGGCAAATCGCGAACGGGCAAGCAATTCCAAAACCCACGGCATACAAAAAATCACGTATGGGATATGCACCCTTGATCAACAACTTGTAAGTAATTAAACATCACTTTTATATAATGAAAGTAATTTGTATTATAAACTATAGTGTTACCTAATTTGTATTATTTTGTTTTAATGATTTTTAATGAATGAGAAAAGAACACCAAGCCGATCAACCTGGGGTCGTCATAATCTTATGGAAGGAAGCGCGTGTTAACAAAGACGGAGTGGTTGATAATGAAAATATCACAAAAGTAGTAGAACTTTGTGTAAGTATATTATCACTTTAATATTTTTTAATATTGTATTTTAAAAATGCTATTGAACTTATCTTTTTAATGTTACATGTATTTTAGGAGATTATGAAGGTAAAAAAATATCAATTATAAGGAAGGGGGTTTGAATTATAATTGCCCCTTTTAAAAATTCTGTTTTAAAAATAAGATCTCAATCCAATATTGATCTTGGCAGTGATGAAGATCGATCTTGGTTTTGTTAAAACATCAATATCAATTTTATCAATATAAAATA
>PGWS01019455.1:0-11870 GCA_002896235.1 Cicer reticulatum
CCTTCCACTTGTTTTTCCTTGAAGGCTGAGCCCTTAAAGGTGGAGATGAAGGCTTCTTCTTCTTCTGGTGGCTCTGACTCTTTTTTTAAAAGAGTCAGGAAGCGAACTTGCCTTCCCACTTGTTTTCTTGAAGGCGAGCCTTCTTAGTTGGAGATGAAGGCTTCTTCTTCTATCTGGGTGGCTATCCTGACTCTAAAAAAGGAGTCGAAGCGACTTGCATCCACTTGTTTTTACCCTTAGGTGGAGATGAAGGTTTCTTCTTCTTCTGGGTGGCTCCCTTCATAGCATCACCCATTAATTTTTCTGATTGAGGAGCTTCCTCTTCTTACTTGGCTTCCTGATTTGAGGCAACAGCTTTGCCTTTATCCTTGGCCTAAAACTTTATGGGTAGGGATCGAAACACGTTTACGGTGGAGGTGAGGAGGTGGAGGAGGTGAAGGTGAAAGAGTTCTTCCCACTTGAGGTAGAAGAAGAATCCAATGAAAATGGATTTTGAAGATGATTGATGGTCGTCTGGCCGTTTGTTTTACTCGACCATGGTTAATAGTTGAAGATTGATGACTAAGAGAGATTGGATGCTGAGAAATTTGAAGTTGAATGTGGAAACTGAGACAAACTGTGAAAAATAGGATTGTGAAATCGATTTAGGGTTTTCTGGTTTTATAGCACAGTTTCACGAATCGATTGCCCAATCGATTATTTTATACTTTCTGGGTTTACCGAATCGATTGCCCAATCGATTATGTTAACTTGGTTTCAAAAAGTATCCGTTACACCCATTCAACGGCTATAATTTCCTCAACGGATATATTGTCAAATCGATTTCCCAATCGATTTTGTAAAAGATCCTCCCTTTACTAAATCGATGTTCCAATCGATTGCCTCTTAAATTCAGAAAATTTCAGAATATTCTGCATCGATTCCCAAATCGATTCCTTCGAAGACAGATCTCCCAAAATTGACCTAAGTCGATTGTCTCTTAAATTCAGGAAAACTTCAAAACGCAAACATCGATTCCCAAATGATTGTCTTAAATTTCATGGTCCAAAATAAAGTTGATCTAATCGATTACCCAATCGATGCTTGGGCTTGAGTCTGAAAAATCTTCTCCAAAGTGTAGATGACTTTGACCACACAATCGAATTATCCAATCGAGTTTTTAAACTATTCTCCAAGTATACAATCAATTTACCAATTGATTGAGATAAAACAAACTTCAGCAACCTGGCTTCTGAGATGTGATCAATCGATTCTAGTGAAAGTAACACAGAGAAAAGAACATAAAGTACCAAACAAATCGATTTAGCAATCGATTATCGTGTTTCCAAATTACCAAATTTAAAACACTATGCATCATAAATCAATTATACAATCGATTAGGTAATGCATTTTTCTTATCTGGCCACAAGATAATCGATGTAGCAATCGATTGTTGCATATGGATCAGATTTCATTGAGATCAATAATGCCAAGTTTCATTCTATAAAGAAGGAAAACTGTCCTTTGGCAAGGCCTTAGCTGAAAATGTCAGCCAACTGCTCAGTTGCCATCATTGACATATCTACCTCAAACTTAATCTTGCCTGTTAGATATTGGTCTCTAATGAAGTGATGCTAATCTCTATGTGCTTAGTCCTAGAATGCATGACAGGGTTCTTAGTGATATTAATAGCACTTAGTATTATCACACAAGAGGGCCACTGTTCCTAGATCAACACTAAAACTAAGGAGGTGTTGCTGCATCCAAAGAACTGTGAACAACAGCTACCAGCTGCTACATACTCAGCTTCAGGAGTTGAGAGTGCAACATTGTTTTGTTTCTTGCCATGCCCGAAACAAGAGAGTTTCCTAATAGTTGGGCAAGTACCAGATGTACTCTTTCCTGTCAATTTGCATCCAGGCAAAATCAGAATCAGAATAAACCAACTAGAGTACAAGTAGATCCCTTAGTGTACCACAAACCTAGAATTTTTTGGTTCCTATGAGATATCTAAACCCTCTTACTTAACTGCACTAAGTGTGAGATTCCTTGGGATTGGCTTGGTATCTAGCACACAATGCACACGTAAACATGATATCTCTGGTCTACAGCGTTAGGTAAATAAGGATCCTATCAAGCTTCAAACACAGTCACATCTACAGGTTCTCCCTTCTCATCTTTGTCTAAAGTAGCAGCTTGACTATAGGTGTATCAATGGATATTAAACTTATCAAAACCAAAATTCTTTAAAAAGAATCATTGCAGTATTTGGTTTGACTAGAAAAATACCATTCTTGCTTTTTTTTGATTTGAAATCCCAAGAAGTAAGTTAATCTCCCATCATGGACATTTCAATCTACCTTTCATTGTATTTTCAAATCTTACAAAGCTTATCATTTGTTGATCCAAATATTTATGTCATCAACATTAATTTGTACCAATAGATGTCTTTTCCTTGGTTTTTGATGAAAGTTTCTTATCCACATTTCCCTTAAAAATTTTCTTGTAAGAGGAAGTTGCTCAGCTTGTCATACCAAGCTCTTGGAGCTTGTTTCAAGCCATAGAGGGCTTTTGTCAGTTTAACACATGATTTGGAAGTTTAGGATCTTCAAAACCAGGTGTTTGACTCACAAAACTTCCTCCTGGATGCTCCATTTTAAGAAGGCACTTTTAGCATCCATCTGAATAAAGTTTAAAGTCCATTATACATGAATAAGCAAGCAAGATTCTAATGGCTTCTAGTCTAGCTACTGGCGGTATAGGTTTCATCATAATCTATTTCTCTTCTTGTTGTAACCCTTGGCCACTAACCTAGCTTTATGCCTAGTATAACACCATTCTCATCCATTTTGGTTTCTGACACCCACTCTGTTCGGTATGACATGTTTATCTCTGGTTTTGCGAACTAGAGTCCACACTTGTTTCTCTCAAACTGACTGAGCTCCTCTGCATGGCTACTATCCAGTCATTGGCCATAAGAGCTTCCTTAATTTTTTGGGTTCTAATTGAGAAGACAAACGAGTAAAGTGCAAAATTCTCTAAGTGATTTTCTGGTTGAAACTCCTTTTGAGATCTCTCCCATAATGTGTGTCTATGGGATGGTTTTGGTAAATTCCATTCCTGGGTAAATCATCTTCCCTAATAGGTTCTACACAGTCAAGGTTGGTTGGAGGTCAAGGTTCACTAGGTTTCTATTGGTTCAGACTCTACAATATCATCCAATGAGTTACCACTTATAGAAGGAAAAGGTTTTTTTTTGTTCAAGTTTTCAGCAAAAATCATCCAAACTTTACAATGAACTGACTTCCTCTATAGTTTTTGGTTCTTTTATTGTAGATTCTATAAGCTTTACTAAACTGGGAATAACTAGAAAATACCCTATCATCTGCCTTAGGATCAAACTTACCTAGATGTTTTTTACCATTGTTCAACACAAAAGCACTTACACGCCAGACCCTAAAGTAAGATATGTTAGGTTTTCTATCCTTTATAACTCATAGGGAGTCTTTCTTAGTATAGGCCTAATAAGAACCTATTCACTACATGAGTGGAAATGTTTATGGCATCACCCAAAAGTAATTTAGGAAGGTTAGGAGTCCTTAAGCATGTCCTAGCAAGCTCCTCTAAGGATCTATTCTTCCTTTCTACTACTCCATTCTGCTGTGGATTCTAGGGGCTGAATATATGTTTGGATACCATGATGTTCACAGTAGGTTGAAAAGAATTCATTTTGAAATTCACCTCCATGATCACTTTTAATGGATATGATTTCTGGTTATTCTCATTTGAACCAAAGAGCAAATTTCTTAAAAGTTAGAAATGCATCACTCTTGTGAGTCAGAAAATATGTCATGTGAACCTAGTGTAATCATCTACCAGCACATACCCATATAAGTTCCCTCCAAAGCTTCTAAACCTGAGATGGACCCAACAAGTCCCATGTTTTTTTGTACCAACTGCAAGACCCTACTGGTTTGAACTATCTATAGGGGAAGAGACTTAACTAGCTTACATCCTCTCACAAGAGTCACACAGTCTATCCTTAGAAAACTTCCTATTTGGGAGACCTAGGACTAACTGCTTTCTAACTAGTCTATTCAAGTGATCCATATGAATATGGCCACTCTCTTATGCCACAGCCAGTTCTCATCATGCATTTTGATAAATAAGCAACATATGTCATTGGCAGGTAAGGAATCAAATCTTATCATGTAATATTGTTTACGTCTTTTACCTGTCAATTTTTCATACCTTTAACTCCTTATGCTCAAGTGTGCATGCTCATAGAGGTAAAATGTACCTTGAATTCCCTTGTCACACACAGCTGGCTGATACTTAGCAAGTTGTGCTTTAGATCCTTGACATACAGAACATCTTTTAATCATTGTAGATGATTTTGTTTCCGATGTCTCCACATCCTAGATCTTCCTTTGTTATTGTCACCATATTTGACCAAAGCATACTTCCTTTTAAGTTCAGAGACAAGAACATTGACTTGTCTCCAGTCATATGCTTAGAGCATCCACTGTCCAGATACCCATGATTGATCCTGGAGCCAAGTATATCTGCAAAAAATGATCAAGTTTGGATTAGGTACCAATTCAAATTGGGTCCTAGGGGTTAGTTTCAAATGCTTGTGACTTAACTTTCCAAATTTTGTTTTCCATCCTCTGTTGGCAAGTTTTTTCAGTTTTGCAATTGAAAACCCATAGGTCCTTTTTGGCAACAAAAATGAAGACATACAACAGCAGGGGATGATGTTCAGATTTGGTCCAGTAAAGTTAATCATGCATTTGTTTTGATTAACAAACTTTTGATGCCCTTTAACATGCATGTGTTGTTTATAGCAAGTCCAGTTTTTAACATTTAGATTTCTTTGATTTCTAAGAAGTCTATCTAAGTTGTTCTTACACTGTTTAAACTTAGCTACATCACATTTCAATGCACATGCTTCTTTTTTTCAATTCTTCATTTATGTCTCTAAGAGACTCATGCTTTCAAATTAATTTCATCTACAACATGCATTTCTCTCTAGCAGTTTCTTAGTACTGATTAATTGTTTGAGAACACTAACATATTCAGTATGGCAATTCATTAAAGGCATCATGCTTCATCAAAGGATGGATTAGAGGTTGTACTTACTTCACTGTCAGATTCTGAGTCAGTAATCTGCCATGAGAGACAAGTTAGCTTCCTCATCTTCAGAATCATCAGATGAATCTTCATCAATTGTCGTTCCAGGCAATGTAAGCTCTCTTTGATGAAGGTTGTTGATCATTTCTTTAGTCTTTACATGCTTGTTTTTGTTCTCGCAGTTTATACACTCAGTCTGATGTGACCTGTTACCACATTCATAGCAAGTAATACTTTGCTATCATTGGTATCACTTTTTGCTGAAGCCTTTAGTCTTTGAATTCTGTGGTTTTCTTGACTAGCTTCCTTTCTTTTCAAAAATTTCTTGAAATTTTCTGACCAACTATCCTATCTCAGGCTTCTTCATCAGATCACTTTCTAATCATCAGTAATCTGGTTCAGATTTTGCTTTGTGAGTCTGAGGCCTTCACGTGAAAGTCCTTTGTTTCCTGGTAGATTGTTCTGACTCATTCAAATCTATGCCAATTTCATCTCATGTTCCTGAGCTTTCCATAATGTGTGCAATAGTCATGTTTGCCAGGTCCTTTGATTCAGCAATGCAGTGATTCTTGGGTTGCCATTCTCTGGTCAAATTACCTCACTTACTTCCTATTTGTTGCTCGTTGTCTATAGCTTTTCCTTAGGGCATGAGATTGTGATGATGTGGCGTAACCCTTGTCTGCAGGTCACTATTGATTCATCCTTCTTCATGTTGACATTCATACTCATGCATGAGAGTAATTGTTCTGGCCCTTCTGACATCTGTGGCGCCTTCATGTGTTTCCTGAAGAGTATCCCACATTCCCTTTGCAGATTTGCAGTTTGACACTCTAAAGAATTCTAATGCACACAAAGCAGATGTTATATATTCGTGGCCTTAGCATTATAACCAACTTTGCTTTTTGTCATCATCAGACCAATCAGATCTTGGTTTGATGATGATGGATGATACCCTCAGTGCCTGCAATTTTAAGGCACGTAGGGACCATCTCTCCACTGCCTCTAAGATGTCCAAGCCCACATGCTTCAGAAAGAAAATGAGCATCCTCTCTTTCCGTACATGTATGTTGTGCCATTAAAGGCAGGGTCTGTTAGAGATGCCCCTTCTCTAGGAAATCTAAAGAAGTCATTTCTTTTTATGAGTTTTTCTCTAAAAAAAGTTAGGCTCTTGATGCCCAATTGTTGGAAAAATATGACTTCTTTTGATTAAGAATAAGAGAATTAAGATCAATCCAACGTGTTCAATTTTAATTCCTATGTTAACTATGCAAGATCATACACAAAAGTACACAGCGGGAATATAGATCGCATACAAGATGATATATGAATAAGTAAAGAGATAAGGGATAGAGAGATAGAACAAGATTTATCCTGGTTCAGCTGTCAGTATGACAGCCTACACCAGTCCTGAAATCCACTGATTTCAGCCTTGTTCAATAGATGAAATGAGGATCCTTTTACAGTTGTCCAGCTTCCTCGAAGCCTGTTCTATCTTAACTCAAACTCACTCCTATTTTCTAACCCCTTGATTCCTTGCATGTTCAATCGTCAACATACACAAGATCAAGTGAAGCTCTTTCTTGATGATCCTACATCAACGGAAGATCGCACAGTTTCTAACTGGATTTTTCCATCCTTCAATTACAAAGTGAGTTTTTCAAGAATTAAGATGTACAAGATTGACTCAAATCATTATTTTGGTTCTCACACAAAAGTATTTGGTATGAATGTTTGTGTGTGGTGTGAAACCTTTTCTGTCAAAAGTGTTTATCAAGTGATTGTCAAAAAGATTATGAAAAAGTATGCCAAAGTTTTGTGCAAAGTTATTTTCAAAAACGTTTGAATCAGCTTATATATATATTCAAAGAAAACACCAGACAATCGATTTCCTAATCGATTTCATAATGCATAATCGATTGCCTAATCGATTTTTCGCAGGTCTTTGTTTTTCTTGAATCTTGATATCATGTAAAGCATTGAATCGTCAATCGATTCTTTAATACATCAATAGACTGGACTATGATTTTAATCCAAATCGATTGAGTAATCGATTATAGGTTGTTTTGATCAACAACGAAATACAAAACATCGATTCCTCAGATCGACTCATAATCGATTTGGTACTTAGCTGAAACCTTGATGTAACTTGAACAATTTCTTCAATCGCTCGTCAATCGATTGTGCCTGATCATAGTGACTCAGACTTTTATCATCAATCCGATTTACCAATCGACTGTTGCTTGTTCAGAACCTCAGCTATTTTGACACAAAACTATTTGCAATCGATTTTGATCAAAGTTGTTCTGATGATATGATTAATCCGCATCGATGGCCTAATCGATTGCTTCAAACTTGGATTTTAAGAAAACTAAATCAATTGATGTCCCAAATCGATTGTTGCATCACATAACTTTAAACCTGATTGTAAACTTGGTCTCAATCGATTTGGTAATCGATTGTTCCCATAACTGGTTGTTTCTGGACTTGCAAATCGATTGCTCAATGGATCTGCCCATTCGATTGTCTAATCGATTGGTTTTATCCAGAATCAGGTTTCACTTAAAACATTTATCATCGATTCCTCAATCGATTGATTAATGAAACACTTGTCTGAGTCAGCAATCGATTTATCATCGATTCATCAATTGACTTTTTGGTTGAATTGATTTTTTATTCATAGAGCCAGACCTTAGTGTGAGACCATAGTGATTAGTTACTAAACTTATTACTATGACACTAATAACTTTATACAATATTGCGTCTTTCTCAAGTGCATCCCTCCAACTTTGGTTGATTCTGAGTTGCAAGCTATTGTTCCAAGTGTGTGGTGTCTTCTTGTTGCCTGAAATATTTCTCAATTCAAAACATTAGATCAATCAATATTTACATGTACTGTGTGTTTGGGAATTAAATCAAAAACATGATCAGGGAAGCTCATGACTTACAACGTGTCCACAGATGTCTTAGTCATCAATCACGCTAGGTTCCTAAGCTACGACACATTTAATTTTTCCCTTTCTCTCAACGTTTTATCCCCGCTCATCCTGTACCATATTCCATCCTCTTCTATATTTCTCTCCCGTCCTAATATCATTCTCACTCATCACCATATATTCAAAAACATCTCTTTACCCAGCAAAATCTCATATCAAGAAATCAGAAGAGAACCAAAGATGTCTACTCAGCACTGAGTCAGATTATCATGAGGGAACCCATCTGAAGCAATTCCACTGAAACCACATTTCTTACTCACCATCCAAAAGTTCTTCTCCTTTTATCATCTAAAAATCTCCAAAAACGCATCCTTCTCAGCTCCCTCCAGGCGCTATTCCAGAATCATGTTTGACAGCCGTTTCATCCAACAAGGCACCTCCTCAGGACAATACGATCCATGTCATCAATTCTGATGATTCAGAGACCATCTCTCTGCTGAACCGCACAAAAGCCTCCTCTTGCGAAATCCTAACCCTCCAAAATTCCAACTCCTAAAAAGGCCAAACCTTCTTCACCAAAACCCATTCATCAATCTCCACAAAAAATTCTGAATCACTTCACTGTTTGATTCGGCCAGAATTAGAGACTATCTACATTGACCTTGCTGATATCAAACAAGGAGGGTTCAATGCTTGAGAATATTTGACCAACTCGGAATGACCTCTTTTTTTCAAAAGTCAATGAACCTCAGTACCTCGCCTAGTAGAGCTTTCTACGCTGCTCAAAAGGTTCAAAAGGCACCACTAATTTCAGTAAATAGGTGCTAAAAGGGGTTCATATGGAAATTAATTCCACCACACTATGTCAATCCTTGATATACGTGATGAAGGAAGCCTACTAACTTTCTAAGAATGGTATTCCAACAATGTGTCCATCACTAGGACTCTGTGCTCCAGCATACTCATCAAACCTCCAAAACCGTTGGTAGCCTCCAACCTCGTCCCCTTGTGTCCTATCCTTCACAATATTTGTGTTCACTCCATCACGCCCCCGAACCGACAGTTTTGAGAAGGTCACGGAGCCTTGACCTCATGAATTATTCATCACTTGATAACTGGTACTCCTCTTCATTTGAGTCATGTTATTTTTACCTTCATGTTGAATGTTGTTGTGATGGGACGATTTGCTCCCTATGGGATGATTTTGACAAAAATCTTCAAATTTTTCAAAATCCCACTTGAGGATGAACACTCCATCCACTTCAACAACACCTTTTCTATGAAGAATATTAAACAGATGAAGATTCAAAATGATGACCGTCCTGCCTCCAAGAAACGGAAAGCTCGTCCTTCCTCCCCTGTTTCTCAAAAATCTGAAGCTGAAACCACTCAACCTCCACCTGAGGATACACCATCACCACTTATTCCAGAACCCAACTCTCCACTACGTAACTCTCCTGATGCCGATCCTATCCCTGAGGATACCTTCACATCAACTCCTCTTCAAAATATGGAAGATGGTGAGGAGTTATACTTTGATCTCAATTTATCTTATCCTCCCTCTCTTACGGATGTGCCTATGGCTTCTCTTCCAACTGTTCCAGTGGATGAAAATGTGCTCCCACCACCAGATTTTTCGCAACAAATTCCTACTGCTGCAAACTATGAAAAACCTGCCCAACCTCTCCCTGAGGTCACAGGTGTGTTCAGTTCCCTTGACTCCTTTTTTACTGCCACGACTCATAACCATTCAAAGGACAAGGTTGGAAGCTCTCAGAATAAGAGTTCCAGTGTAAATAATCAGCCTAAGGACTCGGTTCCTAGCACAAGGACTGATGACAACAAGGAACAAAAGCAAATGAAACTGCTCAAATTAATTAGAAAGGATCAGAAGAAAATCCTTCACATCTTCACTCATTTTCAGAACTCATTGGTTCAGTTTGGTCTCATTCTTGAATGGGTTACCAAACACTTGGCTCCCACTATTTCTCCTGGAGATCATCCTCCTAAGCTACCAGCCCAACCTTCCTCTGTTGTTCCATCGCCCTCATCCTCATCAGACGAGCCTTCTTTATCTGATTAAACATGTGGTTATTTCTTTTTGCTGCTGCCAAATTCAGGGGGAGAATGATTATGCTTTTCAATTATCCAGTTGTTTTGTGTTGTTAAATTGTTTGAATTATTGTGTTGCTTATGCTTGTTAAGTTGAATTGTTGTGTTGTCTATGAACCCATGTTTATGCTGTGTCGAACAAATCTTTAAATCATTATCTTATTATCATGATGTTTTATATATGGTTAAAATCATGTTATCTCAACACTTTGGCATACATTTAGGGGGAGTAATGATTTTTAGTTTTAAATATTATTACACATATGATTGAGGGGGAGCATAAACATTTTATCTTTGTCTTATTTAAAATCATAATCTAAAGAATTTTGTCATCATAAAAAAGGGGGAGATTGTTGAGACAGAATCTCTCAAATGATTTTAATGATAACAAAATTACGTAAGAGATTATGATTGTGGTTAATGACTAACATGTGCTCTTGAGTGTATTCATATAAGAAAATAGGTTATTGATCATTAAGGCAAAAAGAAGGAAAATATGATTCAAATCTGAGGATGGAAAATGTTGAGGATGGAAATTGCTGCAATTGAAAACCGTGAGGATGGAAATTGCTGAAGATGGAAAACTGTGAGGATGGCATGCGAATTGAAAAATCTTCAGATCTGCACAATTTGTGCCCTCACCAGAACAAATGCCTTTATTCATTAAAGAAATGCACAAAAATGTCAAACAATGAATAAATAAAGTATTTGAAATCAAAAGTCAGAAGGTCAAAGAAAAAGGATGAATATAGCTAGATCTATAATCCAGAGGATGGCAGACTAGGCTGAGGATGGTTCAGCAAAGTTGAAAGCAACCCATCAAGCATGTGCAAAGACTAAAATCAGACCATTTATTGTGTTTGGACGAATGAATACATAAAGAAGTCAAGTTAAAGAAAGGCAACAAGAAACAAGCCAAAAATAGACAATCATATTTTGCTGCCAGATCTGATCCTCGGACTAGAGGATGGCATACGTATGTAATAGGGTGACTTTCTCTCTCTCTCTCTCTTGTCAAAATCACCTCAAAAGCTAAAATCAACCTAGTCCTTAAAGTTTTTGAAGAGGTTGTAGCTCACATGGTCAAAGAAACACCCTTGAACTCTTTGATAAAAGAGAATAGACAAGGACATCTCAAGATCAAGTTTCAAGGAAGCTGATCTGCATGCGCGAGGATGGCCTCTGCCAGTCCAAGAACAAGTTGAATGACAGTTCTGTAATTATGATGAAAAACCTTGGATCTTTTGTAATGAATTCCAACGGTCATCAAAGAGCTTGGACCTCTATAAAATGCAGCAAACTCTTCATCATATTACACACAACACAATTGCACAAAAAGATCAAGCATCTTAAAGCTATCAAGAGCAATACCCATCCTCACTTCATACTTTCTTTAATTCTACACTATATCTTTGAAAATCCTTTGAGAAAGTATTAAGTATCAATCACTCTCATACCACTTTGTAATTTCCTTGTGAGTTAGACTTGGAAATATTTGAATATTGATTGTAAGCTTGGTGAAGCTAAAGAATACACAGTTTGTAATCATCCTCAGTGTGAGGTTGATCAGTTTGAACGTTAATGAAATCTCACAAGAGTGTGAGCACTGGATGTAGCCAACTTTGGGTGAACCAGTATAAAATTGTGTGTGTGTCTCTCATATTCTTCTCTTACTCTTTCGCTCAAGTTAAAACTAAAGGGTTGAAAAAATCC
>PGWS01019457.1:0-12923 GCA_002896235.1 Cicer reticulatum
TAGATGTGACATCTTTTTTATTCCTTGAGTTTTGGGACACGAGTTGTACAACTTGATCGTCTTAAAACTCATATTTTAAAGTATCTATTTAAATCAAACTCTTTTATTTTTCTATTTTGCCAAAATATTTTTTATCACAAAACAAATTTTCTTTAAAACACACTCAACACATCCGTTTGTTTTTAACCAAGAACTACGTAGCTTTAATTTCTCCATCGCACCGGGAGATACGTAGGAGCAAGATCACATTCTTGTCAAGCACATAAATAAAATTTTCTTTTTTTGTCCTTTATTTGTTAAGTACATATTTATTTCAAAATCATGTTTTAAATATAGTAATAATTGTCGTTCATATTTAATAATAAAGAAAATAAATATACTTAAGTTAAAATTAATTTTGCACAATTAATTATAGGTAATCGTTTTTAACGGATGTCGTAGGGTGCTAATACCTTCCCTACGCATAATCGACTCCCGAACTCAAATTTGGTTTCAAGGACCACATATTTTTAATTTTTCATTATTTTCAAGGGTTCCAATATTTTTCCATATTTTTAAAATAAATTTTTGGTGGCGACTCCAATTGAATTCCGAGGAAACACTCGAAATTTTTAGCCGCAACACTGGCGACGTCCAACTGGGGACATTTTTAGAGAGTTAGGCCTAATAAATTAATTGTGCATAATTCTTACTTTTTTTTAATTATTTTTGTTTTGTTTGTCATTTTCTTTTTATTTATTTTTATAATAAATTAGTTGATATTATAATATTTTTTAAGTTGTGTTAGATCATTTTTATTTATTTATTTATTCATGTCTTTATTTAATTTTATCTATTTATTTTTTATTATATGTTTTAATTATCGTTATGGGAGTTATTGAATCATACTTATTCTACACCTACACTTTTAATTAGCACACACTGTATGAGTGAAAAACCCTTACACCCAGGTTTGAACAACAACTTAAGTTTAGTTCCGAGGTTGTGTGTGTAGCCTTCCGGATGTACATCCTGTTGGTTAGCATGAACATCTCACCTAGAGTTTATCTTGTGAGGTTATTGTCACTTCCAAATAGTTTACCTATTGTTGTTGACAATATTCAAAAAATGAGATTATTGGCTCTAGGGACCGTGTTTTAGACTATAGAGCCACCCTTGTGAGAGTTTCACTACATAAGCCAATAAACCCTTTCATCATAAGAATATCCATATAAGCCAAAAATTACCTCATACATTCATTCAAAACGTATATATTCCACAACAGTCATTCTGCATAATTGCATCCATATCTCATGACATTGTTTCTTTGAAAAAAATAAATTGGCATTTTGCATCAATTTTCAGGGTTGTTGGGGAATCATAAAGACCTTAGTCACATGTAAATTAAAGTGGACAATGGGACAAAAAAAAAAACTTTATTTTTAAAGTTCAAGCAAACCTGATTTGAAAAGTTTAAGAGACATCAGCAATCAAATGAAAACTATACAACAAAGAGAGTTTCTTTCACAAATAGGGAAAATCATAAATCTCTCTGGCAGTGAATGTGCAAATGGGGGCCGCTCAATGCTCCAATCACACATTTACAAGTTTGTTGAAAATTGAAAAAAATTTGAAGAAGAATTGGAGGAGCAGATTTGGTTGTCCTATTAAAAGAGAAGATTGAAGTATCATAGTTAATGTGTTTCAATTTTAATATATGATGTACTCTTTTCTTATCATGAAGGGATTTCTATTTTGATTTCCAGTCCTCATATTTTCTCAACTAATAATTTGTTCATTGTTATTACCTAAGGCGTATGATCCCCCTATCTCAATTATCATTAAAACTAATTTATTTCACTTCCATCACATTCATGATTTTAATACCATATAAATTTTATATTTATTTATTATTTTTTTTTAATATAAAAAACAGAAAAAATAAATAAAGCTGATTCTCCGACACCCTTATCGAACGCGCGCGATTCCAAGATCATGGATGAAACTCGAGCAAAACCAAGAGGGTGATAAGAGCGGATGTCAACCAACTGAAGGAAAAGGTCGATCGAATCTTGAAGCTATACAGGCTTTGGCAAGGAAGGATAATACATATGGGGATCCTCCAATTGTAAAATGAAGAACATCAAACTATACTCCTTCTCATCCACCAGGTTTACCCCGACTAACCAACAATTTCGCACTGCAGCTATGCAATTTCCTATATATCTCCCGCCTGTTATACTCCGCCTGTAGTCATCAACCCCATAGAAAATAACCAAAACCACTCAGCTGTCAACCCCTAAAACTTAAACCAATCACAAATCCACCTCATATGGGATATGTGCCACCCAAACACTATACCCACAGAAAATATTCCATATAGTGTACCTCAAGTGCCCCATTTTGATGTGTACGGGAATTGGCATCAACCTCGCATTGGGGATGATACACAATCAAAGGAAAAATTCCATGTCTTAGAAGAGCGAATCAAAGCATTGAGGGGCATAATGTTTAGGTCTCGAAACTTTCGACATGTGTTTGGTTCCTGATGTGCCTGTCCTTCCAAAATTCAAAGTTCCCGACTTTGAAAAATACAAAGGCAACACATGTCCTAAAAATCATCTAACTATGTATTGCAGAAAAATGGCTTCTCATGCTCATAACGATAAACTTCTCATTCATTTCTTTCAAGATAGTTTGAGTGGGGCATCGTCAAGTTGGTATATGCATCTTGAGCGAAGTCGTATTCCGTTCATGGAAAGACTTGGATGGATCCTTTTTTAGGCAATACAGGTACAACATCGACATAGCCCTGATAGGATGCAATTAGCAAATTCATTAAAAAAAGACAATGAGCTTTCAAAAGAATACGCGCAACGGTGGAAGGGAAAATGGCATCACAAGTAGAACCTCCCATTATCTGAAAAAGAAATGGTTGGTATGTGTATGGATACTCTCCAGTCACCTGTTTTTATGATAAGATGATTGGAAGCATGTCATCAAACTTTTCTGACCTTGTCATGATAGGAGAAAGGATAGAAAGTGAGAATGAGGAGTGGCAAGATCGTATGTGCAGCAAACTGGGCATAAAAAGACCCAAACGACATTCACAAAAAGAAAGAAGGGACGTTAATGCTTGTAATGGTAAACCCCAGAGTCTCCTATTTTCCACCCATCAATTCTTATCGACCCCCCAAACTCCAGCCCCAATACCACAAACCTTACATTCCTTATCCATATGTGCGCGCAACCACACAAGTTTCATACCCTCAATATCACCCTTCAAGACACTTTTTTATCAATCACCACTACCGCATTCCCAACAAAAGTCAAAATGGAACCAAAATCCAATCTCAAATCACTACAGACCACCTGTCAATCAAAAAGGACAACCCGTTTTAAACCCAATTCCTGTCACGTACAGTCATGTGTTGCCTCACTTACTCCAAAATTCAATTGTAGTCCTGAGGCCAATGAAACCTCTAGAACCACCATTCCCGAAATGGTAAATCCAAACGCCAAATGTGAATACCATGCTGGAGCTCGTGGACATTCCGTCGAAGATTGTCAGCCTTAAAAACTAAAGTGCAAGAATTGATCAATGGCAAAATGGCTCACCTTAACGGAAGATGGTCTCAACGTGGGGAATATATCCCTTTGCCGGATCATGAGATACCCGCTGTCCAATCTCATGAAGAAGAGATAGACCAATATAACCAAGATAATCACGTATGACCATAGAGCCATGCATGGAAAATGATAGATCTTTCCAAGACCATTGGAAATCCCTTTATAGAAAAGAGATCCCAACCAACTCATAGTGGAAAAAAATCAATAATTGTCCAAGCACCAAACTTTTCCTTATGAAAATAACAAAGGCAGTACCATGGAGTTATGAAGTCACGTCTCATTTAGTCCAACCACCAATCAGCGATAGCTCTAAACATCAAGGTATTGATGTCACCATATTTCAGGGATTGGTGGGATAACTCGGAGTGGTCGAGTATACGCTCTGAACAACTTTAGGAAAAAGGAGGGTCATGGCGAAAAAAGGGAAAGAGGTTGTGTATCATGCGATAAAGGACCAAAAATTGCAAAAAGACGGTGCCTACAGAAGAAGCAAACGAATTTTTGAAGTTTATAAAGCAAAGTGAGTAAAGGTGGTAGATCAATAAATCAAACCCCTTCCAAGATATCTATTCTTTCTTTGTTATTAAATTCTGAAGCGCATAGAAGGGCATTGATGAATATTTTAAATGAGGCTCATGTTACTCATGATACACTGTCGACCAATTTGATGGGGTTGTCGTAATATCACCGCCAGTAGCAGTTTGAGTTTTAGGAATGTTGAATTACCACTAAGGGGATGGAGCAAATAAAGCACTACATATTCTGTGAGGTGTCATGATCATATCTTGCACGAGTGCTAGTTGATAACGGTTCATCGTTAAATGTCATGCTGAAATCGACATTTTCAAAACTTTTTGTTGATGGGGCTTGTTTGAAGCCGAGTGTTATGGTGGTGAAAGCGTTTGATGGATCCAGAAGACAAGTTGTTGGTGAGATTGACCTGCCGATTCAAATCGGACCCACAACTTTGGAATAACTTTCCAAGTTATGGATATATTAAACCGCGTATAGTTGCCTTTTAGGGAGACCGTGGATTTCGCGCTGCTGGAGCAGTAACATCCATCTCCATCAAAAGCTAAAGTTTATAGTGAACAATAAGCTGGTGATAATATCTGGGGAAGAAGATATGATAGTGAGTCATCTATCTTCTACAGGATACATGAAGAAGCAGAGGAAACCATTGAGACCTTCCTTCCAAGCATTAGAAATCGCCAATGATTGTCTTCATGGGTGAAGGATTTCGTTTAAAAGAACCAAAATTATCTACCACATCATTGAAAGTTTACAAAATCCATGTTGGAAGGAGGAACTTTTGTTAAATTCGGAAATTGATAGAAATATCAGAAAAGAAGGATAAGTACGGGTTGGATATATACCTATCAGACTCAGCCAATTTATAGTTATAAAAAAAAAAACAAATATCAAGTTTTAAAAAAAAACACATATATCAAGTTTTTTTAAAAAAAAACACAAATATCAATTTCAAAGAAAAAACACAAATAAAATATTCTATTAAAGATTAATTAGTATTGACTCTTTTTAATTTTTTTTTTTGAGTTTTAAGAACACAAGTGGTAACAGCTTGGTAGTTTAAAACTCTCTTTTTTATTTATGTTTGTTTTATTATTTATTATTATTTTTTAATTAGATGTGTTATTTTCTTTTCTTTATCTTTGAGTTATTAGAATACAAGTTGCGACAACGTGACGGTTTTTATCTTCACAAATAAATTAATAAATTAAAACTCGTAAACAAATTAATAAATAAAAATTATTCGAAGCTAACTAAAAATAACATATTTTAATTCATGTAGCATAACACAATTTATATAACTTGGTAATTGTGAAATTTGTTTTTATATATAAATAAATCTAAATTAACTTTTTTTAAAATTTGATTTATTTAGATGTTGATTTTTTTTATTAGTTGGTGTTTTCGAACCCCGTGATAATATAAAATATTTTTAAGCAGATTAATTAGATGTGACATCTTCTTTACTCATGGAGTCTTGAGACACTAGTTGTACAACTGAATCGTCCTAAAACTCATATTTTAAAATATTTATTCAAATCAAACTTTTTTATTTTTGTCTAAAACATTTTTTTATTGCAAAACTGATTTTCTTTAAAACACACTCAATGCATTTTTTTTTTAATTTTAAACCAAGAACTACGTAGCTTTGATTTCTCCATCGCAGCAGGAGATACGTAGGAGCAAGATCACATTCTTGTCAAGCACATAAATACAATTCTTTTTTGTCTTTTATTTGTTAAGTACATATTATTTCAAAATCGTATTTTAAAAATAGTAATATTGTTATTCATATTTAATAATAAAAAAAATAAATATACTTAAGTTAATATTAATTTTGCACAATTAATTCCCTACGCATAATCGACTCCCGAACTCAAAAGTTTGGTTTCAAATACCACATTTTTTTTATTTTACTATTTAAGGGTTTCCCAATATTTTCCTATTTTAAAATTAATTTTGGTGCGACTCCATTGAATTCGAGAACACTCGAAATTTAGGCCGCGACAAGATAATATCTTTATGTCCTTATTTCTGCCATTTATCTTATTCATACATTATCTTAAATCAGAAAATCAATCACAAATAGTTAACAACCGATCCATTTTTTTATTATCGTATTTCATTTTACATATGCTTTGGATGTGTAGAAATGTACACAAGACTGAAATAGATATCGAAAACAATAAAACAAGTGTATAAAAATGTTACTAATCAGGTTTTACCATTTTAACTTTACTATTTTAACTTTTCTCTACCAATTATACATCTCTTAAAACTAATTTCAATTTTCCCAACAACTGTATTGCATAACATAAACTTTTTGGTTGTTGTCAGCTTCACTTGAATTTCAATTCCACTCAACTCTCTGTGTATGTCCCTCAACTTTCTTTTGCTAAGTGTCATGTTCGACAATTATGTATATAGACCACATTAATTTGCTCAAATGCTATAACATTACACAACCTTGCATGTCAACATTGTCCATAAAATATATAGATACCTATTTAACTTTTGCTTTTTGATTTCTCATATTGAGTTGTCATTATTGATAACACATGATAATTTGTTGTTCCAATAATATTTCTTATTTTTCATAAACCGTTAACCAATTTAACACATCTTATACAAAATATTTCTAATAGCAAGTGAAGCAAAATAAAACAACAATAACAAACATCAGAGCATTATTATATATTTACTCATACTTGTGTGTTCCAAAAAGAATGAGAGTGTTCTTAATATTGATAAAATGATAAAACCCTAAATTACATTCATTAATTGCAAAATTCCTTTGCTTCCAGTGCGAAGTTCCCAACAATTCACACTTATTTTTTGGATATAACTAATAATACAAATATTCTCTCACTCACTTTCGGTCATCGGGTTCAATACTACACATGTACTAAGGGTCTTCACTCAACTTGCCAATGTCCATCTTAGATCTTTATCACACTATATTTATAGAAACTTCAATAAAAAAATCACAAGGTAACAAACTCTTATTATCATTTAATGACTCTTTGTGAATCCTCTATCGAGTCTACTCAATATTTTCCTCGTATGTTCTTGACTTACGCCTTTTTTTGATTATTTTATGTTCTTTAGTTGATTAAGTTGTATATTAAATTAATTGTAGGAAAATTATTGAGTCATATTAATATTATGAAACCCAAATAGATTAATTTATTACTATATTTAAATAAAAATATAATTTTAAACCTAAAATTGTGAGAGGCATAGGCAGGTGATTTAGACATATTTGTCCATTACATGTTTAATATTTTTACAATTATATAATTAGCTAAATATGACGCATATTATTTTTATTGTACTATAAACAACAACATAACTTAATGTCCCTAATAACATCTAAATTATCTTTAGCACTGAACCATCCATGTCACATAGATTAAAAAAGAATTTACTATTTATTTTGGCTACACTGTGACACCATTTTCTGATATATGTTGATTGTTTCATAAACTGCAACTATTGTGAAAATTTTTAAAATCTCAAATGTTAAAGTTAATGATTTGGCATATTTTAATCATTCGACTTTTGGTAATTGTAATTTTTTTATTAATTAGATATATTAAAATTTAAATTTACAAAAATTACAAACTATTATTAATGCTAATAGAATAAATATAATCCTTACCATTTTAATGAATTTATTGGAATTGTCGAGAAATGAATTATTATTCTTTAATTTAAATAACAAATGAATTATTTTTCTTAACTTGATTAATTAGTTTAATGAGTTTAGCCATGTTTGAAAATTACTATACTTTTCTAATTGTTTGATAATTTAATTCAGATTTGTTCAAAATGGTAATATTGGTTTACAAAATGTTATTAATTTTTCAAAGGGTCGGATTTTTAATAGTAAATAGTAAACAAAAAGAAAATTGTATCATCTAATTATTATCAGGCATATACATTACTATATGAGCAATTGGTATCAAATGGTTGTGCACTTTTTAACTGTTAGAGAAATATCAATAGTATTTAATCACATCTCACAATTTTTATTTCAAATTTTAAATTCAAAATTTAAAACAATTCAGTTACAAAATACTATTGTTAATCTGTCAAACAATTACAAGTACATAGTACACATTAAATGAGACAAATAATTATAAAATAAATTACTTTAATTTTTATGTCAATAAAAAAACAATATATTAAATTTAATTAACTTCAGATAAAGCGAAACTAAGACCAAAAATTCGAAGAGGCATAACTCTGTTCCACAATTCTAAATATTTATATACTATATATATTTACCAATATCTAAATTATAAAACCAAATACAATAAACATCTCTAAATATAAAAACTATGCAAAAAACATAATTCATATATGAGACTATACTTTTCTTGAACATGATAATGATTAGTGCACTAATTGGAGTATCAAAGTTTGAATTGTTTGTATGGTATAACTGATTCTAACAACCAACAAAGTGAGATGTACCAATCTCTTTAGACATGATTTATATTGGTATGAAAAGGTATTCAATCACAATGGTCTAATAGTTTTATTCTAATACAACTTTGATTTGCATTCAAATCGATATATATATATATATATATATATATATATATATATATATATATATATATATATTATACTATATATATATATGAGTATTATATATATAATCACAACTTTATTTTCGCTTACAATTATATTGTTTATATAAATATACTCATTTTAATAATTATAAAGACTAAAAAACATGTTACATGTTATATTGGGAAAACAAATATTTTAATCTTATGAACTACCTCTAAAAATTAATTTTACGTTTACACACAAGAGGAACATCTTGCATGCAACAATCAAGAAAGAAGATGATCATCTCAACTTTCGAAACACAGTATACAAGAAGATGATCTATACAATATCGCATATCGTAAAAATATCACCGAATGATTCTTTCAAACATGTTGTTGGAACAAGGAAGACATTGTTTTTATCACAACTACTATAACCAAAATCAAGACCCAAAATTACCATTCAAACCATTACTTTTGAGTTTACTTCATTCAACTATCACTATCACAAAGGTTGGAAGATGAAATAAATCTACTCTTGCAATAAAAACTCCACGTTCTAAACTCTCAAAGTAGCATAATTTTGTACTAACCTATTTTTAAGACTACAAGCATCTATGTTTTGAAAAGTAGACATCATTGGAACACTACATGATGTTGGTCATGGAAAAACAAGTGTATGTTGTAGATAAATCTAACAAAATACTCATACTAGAAATGTAAATGCAAAGGTAACAAATTTTAATATAAAAATACAAAATAATTAAATTAAAAAACATAATAACATTATTATAATTTTATGGCTTAATAACATTTTACCCAAATATTTTTTTATACGCTTTGCTTTAATTTTTAGGGTTTAAATTATCAAAATCACTTTGTGGAGGAACATTGTTGTTGATTTTCAAAATTTATTTGTTTATCAAAAGCTACATGACGGTCTTAAGATTGTTGCAGTAACATCAACAATAAGTAAATATTATTGGAGGGTCTCAAAATTAAAACATTAAAATTAAATTAAAATTAAAATTAAAAATTAAAATTAAAATTAAATTAAATAAATTAAAATTAAAATAAATTAATAAAAATTAAAATTAAAAATTAAAATTAAAATTATTAAAATTAAAATTAAAATTAAAATTAAAATAAAAATTAAAATTAAAATTAAAATTAAAATTAAAATTAAAATTTAAAATTAAAACTTAAAATTAAAATTAAAATTAAAATTAAAAATTAAAATTAAAATTAAAATTAAAATTATAAATTAAAATTAAAATTACAAATTAAACTTAAATTAAAATTAAATGTTAAAAATTAAAATTAAAATTAAATTAAAATTAAAATTAAAATAAAATTGAATTAAAATTTAAAATAAAATTATGTAATTTATTTCAACAAAATTCTAATAATTTCTTATTCTTTATATCATTAGTGCACATGAACTTATTTATTGTATTACATACTATTACTCAATCAACTCAACTTCAACAACAATGTTTATAATAACCGAGACATAATTCAACATGCTTTCGCAAAGGTGTAGCATTTACATTCTTTTTGTGTTCTTTCTTTTCACTTAATCTCCAATTTCCATATCATTCGATAATAGCTCAATTAATATTAACAAAAAAAATAACAAACCCTTTTAAAACATACTGACTACAAGGATCTAGAAAGAAGATGGCGTTAGAGAGATACTACCTCAAGATTTGTCTCCATTCACCATAGAAAGAATGGTCAAAAATAGAACAACGTTGGATATATAATGGCCATGTAGTGGGAATTAATATCCATATATAATGACCATGAAGTAGGATTTTATAATTACAGTTTATAATTGTTTACGTAGTTCAATAACTTCATGACCATATAATGATATGTACGAAATTACCTACCTATCTACTTTACGTAGTTCAATAAACTCCATAACCATATACTAATATGTATATAATTACCTACTATCTACTTACCTAGCAGCACATAACTTGTCAATTAATAAATCATAATACAACAATCAACCACTTCAATAATATCACTAATAATATGATCAATTTCCAAATACAAATAACCAGTCACAAACTCATCATCATCATCATCATATTCATTTTAATGTTGTTGTCATGGCCGTACCAGAAGAGATCATTGTCACTATAAGTTGCGTTGTAATATCATTTGTGATCATCATGATCAATTTTAAACTCTACATAACTAATGACATAGTCACCTAAAAAATCTTTTACATATCCCATTTCCCATAGCTTTAATTCTACCCGTTTCAAATTCCAAACATTTTTACAATGTCAAAACGTTTACATATATAGATAAGAATTAATAATTCAGACAATTACATACAACAAATATTTACTATAATTTATCAAACATATTCATAAATGTGCAACCATCAATGACATTGATTTATAAATTTGGATGAAATTATATTAGATGTGAAATTGTGTCACAAAAATAAACTCGACAAGCCAACAATACAATTGCCCATGTGATATGACAATCAAGTACTCTGCACCAAAAGTACCCGCATCAAAAGTATAACATTTACACAATTTTAAAAACACAATTTTTTATGGATAATTTATGCATTTTATTTCTTTCAATAATTAGGACCACTCAAGTCACCGCAACCGACAAAGTCCAGCTCAAATGACAAAGAGGATAAAAACAAAAATATAAAATACGAATGAAGTAAAGTATGGAGATGAGGATAAGAGGAGGAGAAAGATGACAACCCATTATTCTTCAAACAAAAAATGAAGACACAAATAGTAGAATAAAAGAGTCACATATCATCGTGGGATGAAGAAACAGTCAAGACAATAGTTAATAAAAAATAAAAAAAGACTGTGGTTGAGCCATATTACATCCTCTGACGAAGAGTCGGTCCCTTCTACATACCTTAAGAGAACTAAAAGAATTAAATTAAACAAAACAATCAAGTAGTGTAACCAAAATTTACCAATGCAAAAGAACCCAAAAAAAATTGAAAATGTGAAAATGAGGAATAGAAGGTGAAATATATTTTCAAATATTTCACTTTAACTTTATAGTTTCAGCAATTTCATATTACATTTTGTGTCTCAATTAAATATATCTTTTACTTCCCCCACATTATTAAACACATTACTCATATTTGAATTTCTAATAATCACCACTATTAATAATAATTTCATTTATTCCAAGTCATTCAAATATACTCTCTTCTACAATTACTTTAGTACAATCTAATATATATTTTTGGTGTAACTACTAAATGTGGATCATTAATAACTGATACATAAATTTGATGATTCGTTATTTTGAATGTACTTAAATTAAATAAAAAATACTATGCGTAACGCATAGGTTAGCGTCTTAATTTAAATAATTTTTCAATTAGTTCTCATAATCCTTGTGCTACAGCTCTAAATTCTGATTATGTTTGATGACGTTTCCAGTACATATGTTTCTAGTAATATAGCTTATTCCATCCATTGATCTTCTGGTCAACCAAGGGATCCCTCGGATAGTCAACATGGGTGTAAGCTTCCAAAGTTTGAGTAAATTCCTTGTTAAACAAATTTTCCTTTTCCAGGACTACCCTTTAAATAATGCAGTACCTTATAAATTGTGAGATCACTCCTTGCTGAGTAAGCTACATCTCTTAGCATGTGTGAGCAAAGTATTAAGCCTTCCCAACCATCCTTTGATATAATTGCTTGTCAATAATTAGTTCCTCTTTCTTATCATTCTCTTGTATAATATGTTCATCAACAAAAACTAACAATTGAGTCAACTCCCTTTTTGCTGTTGTGGAGTAGTTAATTGAGTGACTCAACTCTATTTTCATGCTTTTGTAGTTGTTGTTGTAATCTTGGGCCCTTGGATCGGTATTCTTGTACTTGATTGAAGTGGTTCAATAAACTTTAAAAAAAATTGATTGACTATGCACTCTTAATATTGGAACAATTATGTGAGAAGAATTTGAAATTTAAAGTTTGAAAGGTTGCAATTGTTTAAATAGTTAATATATTATTGTTGTTGAGAAATTAAGATAAGAATTAAAAAAAAAAAAATATTGTTAAAACAACTCAAGAACAAAATTTTTTGTATTTAAAGATCAAAACGAAATATAAAAATTTCACAGAATAGTTCACATATTTACTTTGACAACATGATGGAATATCTCTCTTGAAGCAGTTGCTTTAACTTTGACCGCAAACGCAAAAA
>PGWS01019467.1:0-12720 GCA_002896235.1 Cicer reticulatum
TTTTTTTTTTTTTTTATAATTTCATATTTTCCGGAACTACAAAAAAGATTTCTGGTACACACCTTATTTCCGGAAAACTTTTTTCAAGTTTTCCGGTACAGAAAGTTGTTACCGGAAAACTTTAAAAAAGATTTCCGGTACAGAAGTGAAAAATTGTACTACCGGAAAACTTCATTCCAAAGATTTTCGGTACCAGAAAACTTTCTCAAAAAGATTTCCGGTACACACCATTTTTAAATTTTTTTTTTTAATTTTATTATTTTTATAAATGATAATACATTAGTCAATAATTAACACATCATAAATATTAATTAACACATATAAATATACCATAAATAATTAATACACCATTCAATAATTAATATTAATATACCATAATAATTCATAATTAATACACCATAATTAATGATTAATACTCCTTTCCATAACAAGATTAGTTAAAATCAAATAAATACTAATTAATAAAAAAACAAAACAAAAAATTATTTAAAAAAAAAAATCAAACAACTACCGAAAAACATGTGGATGAAGTTTTTCGGTGGTTTCCAGAAATGTTACGTTGAAGTTTTCCGGAAATGATGTTCTGTATTGGAAAACTTTTTTCAAGTTTTTCGGACTGAAAATTGTGTACCGGAAAACTTGAAAGAAGTTTTCCGGATTTTTTTTTTTTGGCTTGTTATTTTGTTTCGGAAATGTTAAATGAAGAAATTAAACAAAAAATTTTATATATACTGAGGGTTTTTAGTATTTTTCCTTTACTTTTGCGGGTATAGGGATAAATGAGTGGATACAAGAGAAAATTTTCTTTACCATATACTCGACAATCTGTACTCATACTCATACCCTACAGTTCCAATTAAATCCAATTTTGCTCCTAACATATTTAGAAGGAAAAAGAAAATATACTCTGGACTAGCGATCACACCAATCAAATTTCTAGTACACACTTACATATCAGAAATTTTATAAATTAAAATGTTCAAAATTTCATAAATTTGTATTTTGAAATTTCTGATTCAGTATTTATATTTTGAATTTTTCAAAATCAAAACTTTTAAAATTTTAGATATTTTATTTTTGAATTTTCCAATATATTTGTTTTTGGAAATTTTAAAATACAAATTGTTAGAATTTCAAAAAATTTTAGATTTTGAAATTTTTTAATACATAAATGTGTAGTAAATTTTTTTTTTGTTTGAAATTTTAGGAAGTTTTGAATTCACACCTCCTTACTTTAGCCTTAAAGTTTTATTTGAAATGAAAAAGTTAGAATTTTTTAGTTTATTTGTTAAAACTTAAGAGTAAAATGAGAAGTTCAATGAGTTTGTGTGGGGATAGAGTATGTACTCTAAGGGTATACGGTAATTGGTAATAAGTTATTCTTCTACTCATTCTCATATTGTAACAAAATAGGAAATTATGCAGTGCATGCCTTGTAAAATTTGCAAGTTGTAGTCCTGATCAAGTGTAGCTAGAGGAATCATTTCCTCGTGTATTTCTTTTGGTGTTAGGATCGAAACACTAAGTAGAAATTTTGTACTAAATAACTATTGCAACAGTCATGTTTTGAATTTGATCAATACATGTTAAAATACTAAAAATTTATCTTTCATTTTTCACTTTTAATTATAATTAAATGATTATCTTTATAATTTTATTTGATCATCCTTCAAATAATCTAATTTCCTTAAGATTATGTCTTTGATCTATCTAAACATAACAGTTTTTAGTTTTAGTCATGTAAAATTTTATTTGGATTTCATCCTTGTAATATTAGAAAAATTTATTTTCGGTCTTTAACATCAAGTCAAGTGGACATTACAAAAAAGCTAATTGATAAAGGGAAACATAAATCAAACAATTAGATATGTTTTTGGTCTCTATAAACGTGAACCAATAAATAAAGGAAAACATGATACAATTAAATAATTTTTAAATTAATTTTATAAAACAATATTTAATAAAATAAAAAATAATTTGTATACTTATTTCCTAATAAATAAGTTACAAATTAAATGGAGAATAATTTAAATATTATTGTAACAATTTACTGAAGACCAGGTGATTTGAATAAAATACAAATCGTTATAATTATTTTAATATTTAAATTAAAATTTCATTTAACTGTAGATCTGGTCCCGTTTTTCTCTATTTTTCGACTCAGTTTTCTAATGTCTATTTGACGTTAAATCCAAAAATAAATTTTTTTAGATTTGCATGATGATAATAACATATTTTTCAGAGACTAAAATTGAAAACTGTTTTATTTACAAGGACCAAAATAAATTTTTCTAATATTATAAAAATGAAATCCAAACAAAATTTTGTACATAGACTGAAACTAAAAACTATTATATTTACAAGGATCAAAAATATATTTAAATGTTTTCTTAATTTGACCCATTTACTATCTTATTTGAGAGTAAATATATTAGATTATAAAAAACAGCCTAACAAAATTTGATGTTGGGTTAGGAACCAATATAACTTATTTAAACTGTCTATTGTTCATCCTTAATCTCCATTAATGTAAAATATTGTTATAATATATATGCAAATGTAATTAATGAAAATTTGGGTTGAGACACCGAATGAATTATATATATGCGGAGGTTCGTAGTTTAATAATCCCTTTTACTAACATTTATACCAACTACTATTGCCTATAAAAATATGATAATATATTTATTTAGTCAATAAAAGAAACTAAAAATCGTGGACATATTAGCCATGTGACCAACTATGCATACGAGGGAAACTTGTGTAAATAAAATTAAACAGTCAATGTTCAACCAACATTGTCTTTCCTTTAAAAACGGGTTTATATATATTCAATGTTCGACGGTGAAGTTTTGTTTCTAAGAACCTCTTCCTAGTCAAGGTATCAATTGTATAAAAAAGAAGAATATAAAGCTTTAAATAATGAATACATTTTCTTTGTTTGGTAAGGAAACCGAATGTTAGTTTTTTCCGTGAGAATCGTTAAGGCCGTTCAAAGAAACTGAAATTTAAGATGAGAAGAAATTGAAACTCGGCATACTTTTTCTTTTAAAATTGCATTCCCTTCTTTTCAAAAATATTAATAATAACAGTCTGTATTAAGCTGCAAAACAATAACTTTCTCTATTCTTTGTTTATTAACAAATAAATTTCGAATTTCTATTATCAACCGCGGAAGAATAGCTTTAGTCTTCTCCCCTTTTAAATATACCAAAAATAAATTAAATTAAATAAGACTAGCTTTAGTCTAATTTTAGTATAATCAATCTTATTGTACGTATATTTTCTTCTACATATCTATACTATATATGTCGATTAATCATGGCACAAATAAAAAAGGTCAAACAAATTACTTGTGCAAAGTTTTAAGTTGACAAAAAGGACGTCGACTAAAACTTTATTTTCTTCTAAAGTCATAAAAGTTAATCTTACATGTGTTTAAAGTGGTAAAGAAATGGAAAAAATTACATAAAAAAAGTAATGGAAAAAATATTAAAATGATTCTTATATGTTAAAAAAAAATTAATTATTATTTTGCCATAAAATGCATGGTTCTTATATGTTAATTATTATATAAAAAATATTTGAAAATGTATAATTAATTTCTCACATATAGAGAGATGGAAGTTTTGAAAGAGAGAATTTTAGTTTAATATTTAAATTACAAAAATAAATAAAAGATTGAAATGAAGAGAAAGCAGTAATTATTGGCCATATGATATGATTGAGTCCGATTGTTACGATATGAGATTTATAATAAGTCAAAGAGAGAGTGAAATGTGAAAGAGAAGATGTATTTTGATAATTGAGTCAAATTGAATTGATATAAAGAGATGAGGTGGAGAGTTGATATTTGAGGCGCAAATGGTGACGAAGGAGAAAGCATGGGTGTCCAAGTAAACGGAGATTTTCTAGCATGATGCATTATGTGATGCAACAGAAAATTTATTTTATTAAATAACATCTTTATAATAGCCGACCCTTTCTTATAGACTTGCTTAATTATCCACACACACACTTCTCTCTTTTTTATTTTTCTCTCTCTTTGACTTCGTCACTCTTTTCTTCTTTCTTCTCCACGTCTCTCTATTTTTTCTTTTCTTATATATTTGTATTTCATTCTACCCTATTCTTTTGTCTTAATACAATAATAATTATTATTATTATTATTATTATTATGAACAAACAAGAAGCGATTTATTCTTCCTTTGTCCCCTAGACTAAATCCATCGACGACAAGATGTTAAGATTTAATCCGATGAATACTGACAACGATACTTGTTCTTCTCCTCCTCGTGCACTATGGTCTGTTGATGGAAATCGTATTATTGTGGATGAACTCGACTTCTTCTCAGATAGAAATGATGATAAATCATCTTCTCCTGAACAATTTGATGATGTTTCCATCAAGAACCAGCTTCTTTCTGATCCTATTTCTCCTAATGTCAATGTAAGCTCATTTCTTTTTCTTTCTTTTCTTCTCTTAGATACAAAATTAAAATTAAATTCAATAGTACTCGGATCCATATTATGACCAAAATAACTGCTTAGTAAATAATTCTATTCATTACAATTCATTCTTTTAGATTTCATATTTAACACATCAAATATAAGTTAAATTTACTAAATTATCATGTTTTTAAAGTTAAATATGCAACTTCCTACTAGTTTATTTAAATTTAAGGTGAATAGTATATTAATATAACATTAAAATAATTAAAATAGTTAATTTTTGTTAAACCTGCCCCGGTGATCAAGATTTGATACATTTTTTTTGTTGTTGTTAATAATCAACTCGAGTAGTAAGGTTTGGAATCAATCTACTTTTAGTTTTGGTATCAATAGGAAAAATTACACCTATTTTAAAAAGTGTTGAATTTTTAATTTTCTATGTAATAAAATTAAATGAAGGGTATTTAAAATTATAAATATTATAATGTAAATTATTAAATTTGTTTATATTTCAAACTTAAATAATAGGTACAAGTGTATTTTTTTTCTTTATATAATTATATCAAATACTGATTTTTTTTATTTGATGCAAATTGTAGACTGGTTTGCAACTCCTTATTACTAACACCGGAAGTGATGAATCAACGGTGGATGATGGATCTTCAATAATTGCTCAAGAAAAGCGTCTGAAGAATGAGGTATAATTCAGTTTACTATGTATATATTTTTTAAAAGATGTGGTTGTATAAATAATTAAAAATGAATATAATTTAAGTGTTAGTATTATACACTAAAATAATGAAATAGGTGGAGTCATTGCAAGAGAAGCTTCGACGTAGGAATGAAGAGAACCAAAATCTGAAGGAAATGCTGAACGACGTGACCACTAACTACACAACCTTGCAAACGCGTTATGCGTCCTTAATGCAACAACTACAGAACCAACCTACGGAAAGCTCACAATATGAGGTACGTAATATATAATATTTGTTTTAATTTAATTTAATTTAATTTCCAATTTTTAAAATATTTGAAATTTCTTTCAGGTTGTGGGAAGGAAAAAGCTGAGGAAAATGATGTTTTTCGGATGAAAAAACTCGATCAGCACAGGTCAAAAACAACAATAAAAGACGAAAAAGAGGGTGATCGTGAGTCATCAGAACAGCAACAAATGTGGGAATCAAATAAGGTTAATAAATTAAGTCCTTCAAATGGGACGGAATCAATCAGGTGTAGAAGCGACGATGAGAAAAGCACGTTGTGTCAGTACTGGTGCGAGATCAGACAGCCAACATGATTACGTGATGGATTCAATGCGCAAAAAATAATTGGTCCCAAAAATGGCAAAAGGGAAAACCTTGTCCGGGCATATTAACAGATGCACAATGAACATCCTGGTGCCAGTGTAGAAAACAGGTGCAACCGTTGGTGCTGAGGAACAGAACTAATACTGATAACAACATATGAAGGAGCAACATAACCATCACTTCCACCACCAGCCTTTAGCTATTGCATCCACCACCTCAGCAGCTGCAACCATGTTAACTGATCTGTTCAATGCCAAGTGCCTGAATGGTGTCATCAATCATAAGTTAATAACCAGAGCTATGTTGCCAAAATGTTCACCTTCTGGAATGGCTACACTCTCAGCATCAGGCAACCATTTCTACTGTCACACTAGGACCTTTACACAAAACAACACAGATCAATAATAAAATAAAATAATAATGTCATTCCCATTTTTTCCACCCTTCAAAAATTGTGGTCAGGAGAGGGACAATTACCGACAGGTCATTGACAACACTTTATAACCAATCAAAATTACTCTGGTCTTCAATTGTCTCAGATTCTCAATTGCAACAACCATCCACTCAGCCCCTGGCACCGCCCCCGCACGCCATCAAAACTTGCAGATCCAAACTTTTGCGGCAGCACTTGCAACCGGCTATCACTTCCATAATGGTGCTTCACTTCAACAAACCACAACCTAATATCATCAATAGTGCACATACAATAATTAAGTTGCATTTTTCACAAAAAACAAGCGTGGGAGAGTAAAATCAAATGTTTGGATGTTCAATATATATTGCTTTTCTTCACTAGGTTTTTCGTTGTTTCATATTCGGGTTATGTACCCTCAAAACACAATAATTACCGTTCTATTTTTTCTCAGTAAAACAAACAGGAAAAGACGACATGTCTTTGTAATTTCCGTTTTATTTGTTCTTTTTATTTTATTTTTTAAACTTGGTCTGCAATTCTTTTATGTTTTAAAACACCGTGTTGCCCTAAAATTGCGCCTAAAAACATGTTTTCAAATACCATATTTTCCCAATTGGTCAAGAAACACTGCTCTTACTTGCAGATGTCAAGACTCTCCAAAAATAACTGTAACATTTCACACACAATATGAAAAAGATAAATGAAAAACAAAAACAACTAAAACAAAGATGAAACAAGGAAAATCAAACAAAAAAGCAATCCTTTCGGGCCACTATTTTGGTTTCCATTTTTTGAATTTGTACAACTCAATTCAAAAAAAAAAATATTAATTATAATTATAGAGACTAAAATTATGTTTAAATTTTGTTTAGAATATCTATATATTTATATAAAATGATAAAAATTTAGATATAAATTTTTTCTTTTATTTTATATTTGTTTAAATTTTTATTGTAATTCAAAGTGAAAATGGTGGAACCAAAATGTTTGACATCAAATAAGAAGATTTAACTGTAGTAAAGCTTATTAATATTTTTTCTTGTCAGCCTATATGTAAATTATTTAATTTCAAGTACAAAAAATTAATTTTTATTATATATTTTTTAGAAGTTTTCTTATCGGATTTTTTTAAGTTAATACATATGCTTACATGCTCGGTAACATTTTTATACTGTAGAACATTAAGAATTTAATTCAAATGATAAATTAGGTTGAATACGATATTTTGTGTCCTAATATTATTTGAGTCGAACACTATATTCATATTCGAACTTGAGATTTCGTAATTGTATACAAATTTATTTATTAATTTATTTAGAAGAAGAAGAAAAAAAAAATAGGAGGCAAATATATATGTTTGCGTATTGTACCGTACGTCATCCACCGCCAAGATTAACGGATCTTTCTTCACGTTATTTGACTTGTCCAAAATATGTTTTTGATTGAGTGAGGTTGAATATATATATACCAACTGTGCTTTGAAGATTCACGTGTTTGCATGTGGAGTGAGGGGGAAGCCAATATGGTTATATAAACTCCTTCAGAATGAGCATAACACCTAGATGGAAATAAGTCATTCTTCAATCATCTTTTTTAAATGAGTTCTGCTATATGTAAGTGAATAACTTGTTCACAAATTAACATACAAGGTTATGTTGTAAATAAAAGGCATATCATGGTTAAAATAGTAATTAGAAGGCAAATGTAATAAATTGTTGGTTTCTGTCGGTCAATTTTCGTAACATTCAACTTTATCTTTTTATGTTTACTATATCAACATAAATATGATTTGGATTCATTGCATTTATGAATTCGACACAATTTGATACATTAAATGAATTGTCGGCCATCAATTGTAATCCAATAGTTTTGAAAACACAATTAGACATATCATAGTAGTATCACACAGTATTAGATCTCAAACATTTATGACTCATAATTAGTATCGAGTGAACATGAGACAAACGAGCATGATAAATATTGCCTCTGCATTATTTTTCAAAATCTGGACCGTAATATTGCTTATATAAGACTTGTAACATTGTAACTCTAATACAATAATACGAGAGAGATTTCATACGCTTTTTTTTCTTCATAATATAAAATTACCCTAATTTAAGGGACTTAAAAAATATATTGCAATAGGAGTTTAGAGAATTTTGGAAGAGTTGGATTAATTTTTCAAATTTCAATATTGTTATAAAAATTTAAAAATTAAAAATATACATTAATAGTTTTATTTATTTTTTTCTTTATAAAGTTATTCTTTCAAATAATGTAAGATTTCTTTATACTTTCTCCATGAATAATAACCTGGAAGTGTCTTGTGATGAGAGTTTGGAAATACATTTTATTTCCTTGAAGCGAATTTTCATTGACTTTTAAAGGAACTACTTGCTTTTTAAATTGTTGAATGGAGGTTGCAAATGCATTTTATTTCAACTTGTTTAATTCATTTGAACTTTAATGTGGGTGGTTTTGTTTGGGTTCGATAGTTTAAGTTTCAACACTATCAAAGCTATTGATACTTGATGACATGGTTCTCTTTCAATTCAAAAACATTGAATTGAATGGTTTAAATGCATTATGTTAAAATTTCAAATTATGGGGTTTGGGCCTTGTAAAATATTGAACCAACTTGAAACAATAGAAATAGTGGCCCAACTTGAAACAATGTATGTGGTTTGGGTACGAGTAAAACAACATAAGAAAGAGTTTAGCTGAAATTAGGCCTCATTAGTCCATGACCAAGATTTTTGCCATTGACTAGTCAATATCTTTTTCACCCAAATTTCAGCTTACAATAAAATATAATAATTTTTACCAAAATAAAATTTAATACTTTGTTCTAAAAAAAAAATAATATAAATAGACCAGCACCTTTGGGCCTTCAAGTTTCGTTTGAGGGAGAGAAAAAAAAGGGCACTAACGTGAATTTCGATGAAATCTGTAGTCCCCACTGAATCGTTGATCGGTGTCCGAATTCGATTTCGCACGCTTACTACTAGCTATCTTGGCTCTCTTTTCCTGAAATTCAAGTTCGCATCAGGTTTCAAGATTCCTTCTACTGTGTTTGGCGTAATGTTTGGAGGCACTCTTCCTTGTTTTGTTTCCGACGGTGACCCAAATCATGTTCTTGGAAATTCAACCAAGAACGTTCAACTCGTAAATCCTTGAAATTATTCAAAACCCTAGAAAATCTAATTTGAATTGTGCAAAAAAAGATTACAAAAAGAGAGAATGGATTTCTGAATTGGTGCTAGGGCTTCATACTGGTTTTGCACAGTTTTTTTTTTATTGCGTGCTTTAAACTGAAAAATTGACTTTCCCATTTTTTCTCTGTCTCCAAAAGTCTTTTTACTTTCCTCTTTTTTATTTCCTGCAATTGGTTATTTGATAGCTTGCTTTATGATATCTTATTAAATCTCGAACCTATTTGGAAAATGAAAAATTATGTTAGATGTTCAATTCAACTAATCAAGGTAGAGTGCTTCATTTGCATGATCCCTTGATTTATGGTTTAGAATATAGCTATTTTTATACACTTTACACCAGCAACAAATATCAAGTTGATTTCATGTGAATGTATTTTGCAAGGGGTGGAATTCTTAGATGCAAGATCAAGTAGAGCATCAAGTTCTTTTACTAATGAAAGTAAGCACCAATTTTTTTTTGTCTGATGTGCATTAATCTTCCAAATTATACATAGTTTTATCATGTTTTACTTGTCTTTGTAATAAAGTGACATGAGAAATAAAACTGGGTAGGACATTTAGGAATATAATCCTACTTTTTTAACCTTATTGGTTATGCTGTTTTATGCATGCAATTGTATCATTTGAAATCTATATGTTGGTCGTGTTTATTCATCAGGAGTACAAATTTGATAGCTTTGTTGTTCTTATGGGTAGCATCTTTGTGAAAATGGAAAATGCTGCTTGATGAGCTTGTGGGGCTGTTGGGGTGTTCCTAGTCAAGGTCTTGTGTGCAGGAGGGTCATCATGGGAATTCATGATAAATTGAATAAAATTTGGTTAAGTATGTGACATGTTAGTAGTTTTGGTGTTGCTGATAAAAAAAATAGGATAGTATGTTTGGCTGACCCTAGATTTAGTTACGAGATGGATTTTTGAAGCACAATGTAGCTTGTAATATTAATTTTTTATCCATATAAAATTGGGATATGATGCTCAGATGATCCTAAATTTAGTCACGGGATGAATTCTTGACAGAAAATGTGACATAGTTTTTATACATATAAAATTGGGATAGTGGGCTTCGATGACACTCTAAATTTTTCTCAAGATAGACTCTTGGCACATAGTGTGGCTTGCAATATGAATTTTATATTTATATGAAATTGAGATAATAGGCTTGGGTGACTCTAAATGTAATCACGAGATAGATTTTGACCCCAAAAATTTTGCAATATGACTATTGGATGACCCTCAAGTTAATCATATGAAATTGGTATAGTAGGTTTGGATGACCCTCAAGTTAATCACGAGATAGATTATTGACCAAAAAATGTTGCTTGTAATGAGTTTTTATTCATATGAAATTGGGATAGCATGCTTGGACGGCCCTGGATTTAATCACGGGATGGATTCTAGACATAAAATGTGGCTTGATATATGAATTTTATATTCATATCAAATTGTGATGGTATGCTTAGATGACCCTAAATTTAAATAGTATGCTTGGATGTCCTTAAATTTAACCATGAGAATGACCCTTGATCTAAAATGTGTCTTGCAATATGAATAATTTATTCATATGAAATTGGGATAGTATGGATGGCAATAAACTCTAAACGCAACTTCAATATGAATATTTATTTGTATTGAATGACAATGGCAAGCTTGCCTTTAGAAGAGAGTATCGTGCTTCGATGATTTTGGACGTCAAATTTGACATTTGAGCTTAGATGATCCTAAATACAATAAATTGGGTTGATAATATTGTGCCTCGATAACCATTGATGTTAAATTTGATATTTGAGACTAGTAGATTGCCTTCGATAAATGAAGATGATGATGATATTGTGTTTCAATCACCTTAGATTTGAAATTTGATCTTGTGATGATGACATTGGACCTTGATGAACATATGATCTTAAAGTAAAAAATTGAGATGTTGGTATTGTCCCTTGGATGCAAAATTTAATATTTAGAGCATAAATGGTCTTAAATAGATTAGAGTGGTGGTATTGTACCTTGACGACATTGATAATTGAACCTAGATGTTTCAAATTATACATAGTTTTTTATCATTGTCTATTGTCTTTGTAATAAAGTGACATGAGGAATATAAGTCTACTTTCTTAAACCTTGTTGGCTATTCTTCTTTATGCATGCAATTGTATCATTAGAAATCTATATGTTGGTAGTATTTATTCATCAGGAGTAAAAATTCTATAGCTTTGTTCTTATGGAGAGCATCTTTGTGAAAGTGGTATATGTTGCTTGTGGGACTTTTGGGTGTTCCTAGTCAAGGTGTTGTGTGCAGGTGGGTCATCATGGGAATTTATGATAAATTGAATAAAATTTGGTTACTAATGTGACCAGTTAGTGGTTTTGGTATTGTTGATCCAATTTTTCTATTTGGTAGTTGTCTTAACAAAATAAAATTGGCTTGTAACATGAATTTTTTATTCATATAAAATTGGAATAGTATGTTTGGATGACCTTAGATTTAGTTACGAGATGAATTTTTGAACTAAAATGTAGCTTGTAATAAGAATTTCTTATCTATATGAAATTGAGATAGTATGCTTGGATGATCTTAATTTTAGTCACAGAATGAAGTTTTTACAAAAAGATGTGGCTGATTTTTTATACATATGAAATTAAGATTGTGGGCTTCGATGACATCTTAAATTTATTCACGAGATAGACTCTTGACACATAATGTGGGTTACAATATGAGTTTTATATTCATATGAAATTGAGATAATATGCTTGGATGACTTTATATTTAATTACGAGATGGATTATTAACCCAAAAAATTTTACAATATGAATTTTTATTCATATGAAATTGATATAGTATGCTTGGATGACCCTCAAGTTAATCATGAGATAGATTATTGACCCAAAATATTGCTTGCAATGAGTTTTTATTCACATGAAATTGGGATAGCATGTTTGACGACGACCCTGAAATTAATCACGGGATGGATTCTTGACCCAAAATGTGGCTTGGTATATGAATTTTATATTCATATGAAATTGTGATGGTATGCTTGGATGACCCTAAGTTTAATCATGAGATGATGGATTCTTGACCCAAAATATGGCGTTGCAATATGAATTTTGTAAATGTATGAATTTGGATAGTATGTTTAGATGTCTTTAAAGTTAACTGCGACAATGACTCTCTTGACCCAAAATGTGTTTGCAATATGAATAATTTATTCATATGAAATTGGGATAGTATGGATTGCAATAAACACTCTAAGTGCGACTTCAATATGAATATTTATTTGTATTGAATGACAACGACAAGCTTGCTTTGGACGACATAATTGTGCTTTGATAATTTTGG
>PGWS01019469.1:0-16713 GCA_002896235.1 Cicer reticulatum
CTTTTTAAAAAATTTCAAGAAACATATGTTTTTAAAAAAAAAAATAAATAAACTTTGTACCGATAAACATAAAAAAAGTTTCTGATTGTGTATTGGAAAACTTGAAAAAAAGTTTTCCGACACAGAAATATACTTCAAAAAAAAAATTCGGTACACAAATGTGTTTTAGTATATTACTACAATTTGTGTAGCATAAGAATTCAAAAAAAAATTATAGTATAACTTCAATTTAAAAATTATATAATGTTTCAAAAAACTTGAAAAAAAAAAAAAGTTTTTTTTCGACTTCGATTAACATTTGTGGAATAATTTGTATTTCTTTTTAAAGTAAACTAGATAGTTTGTAGAAAATGTGAAAATAAGAGTATAGATATAGGAGTAGAGGCTAAAATTTTCAATAATGAATCTTCAAATATATTGGTCCAAATTGTATAAAATGAACAATTTTTCAAAAAAATTATCAAAATGTTATTGGGCCTAAACATGATATCAAACCATTAACCTTAGGAGAATCTACTTCCCGTTCTAACACCTAGTATTCCCACCACTATAAATCTATTAAAACTATAACATGATTATTATTCTGATATTTAATAACCATATTAAAATAAAAGTTGAATCTGAATTTTTAAAACAGAACATTCAGAATACCAATTCTGAAAATTTCTAAACAATTTTAATATAAATTATTGAATAGGAAATTAGTTCGGTCAGTCATGCATTACGGAGCATCAATAACTTAAGTCTCCAACATGTATTTCTTTATAGAATAAATTAATTATATTTTCTATAATTTCGAATATTTTTAGTTTAAATTTGTTTACTTAGTTTAGTTTGTCTTATTTCAAAGAATTTGATTGCTTTATTGAAATGCGAAAAATTTACTTTTTTGATAACACAAATGACTGTGTATTAAATGGAAAGTCAAATCTTTATTATTCATTGATATTATTAAAAAAAAAAATAGTATTACCACATACCGGATAATCACATCTCGTTTTGTTCAAGTGTGATCCACCCAATTCCACCTCGTTAGAACCGAATTTAAAATTGGGAAAGTTAGTTTTGTACCCCTCATTTAAACTTGTACCCTCAATTTAATGTTTTTTGAGTGAAATACCCAAAATAACCTTAAATCAAAATGCATTTTTAACTACCAGATTTTTCAATTATTTTCCGGTATGTTTGCCGGAAATTTCATTCCTTTTTGAAATTTCCGGTACATTGTTTAACTTTTTGGGCAGGAGCAACCCAGTAAATTTTTGAAACTACCGGATTTTTGAAATTTCTGGATTAACTACCGAAAATTTCAAAAAACGAAATTTCCGGTGAACAAAAACTAACTACCGAATTTTTCAAAATTTTTGAAATTTCCGGTCTTGAAAATACAACTACTGGAAATTTCGTTGACCAAATTTCCGATAATAAATATAACTACCAGAAATTTAGTTGCAAAAAATTACTTACCGAAAATTTCAACTAGAGAGTCAGATTTTGGAGTAACTTTTTTTTTACCGCTCACGTGAATGAATTTATTAAGGATAAAACTGGATTTTTAACAAATTAGAGGTACAAGTTTAAATGGGGGTACAAAAGCTAACGGTCTAAATGCCATTGTTACATAATTTTTTTTATTGTTTTTTTTAAAATTTGGAATATTGAAATATAATATTAAAAAAGAAGCCGAACTAGTCTATAAGCACTCATAGTCTAATGGTCGAATTAAACTTAAATATTTTCTGTGTAACTCACGATAACCGGTTTCAACCTGAAAAACAATTTGAGTAAAAAACGAACACATAAAAACTAATCAAAAAATAAATAAATAGACAATAAATAAAAACAAAAATTCCTGCCGTCCTGTACTCTTTGAAGGATGAAACACCAATTCCCAAACTAAGTATTCTTTGCATATATGACCAATTTTTAATTACTCTTTTCCATATTTTGGAGAGTACTTTTATTGAAATGTTAAATTTTAAAAATAATATTTAGTTATATTAATTTAAAGAGAAAATAAAATTTTATTTATTAAAATATCTATAATATGATTAGTTGAGTGATAGAGTTGAAATAATAAATAATACATTAATAAAAAAATGAAATTAATTTTGTTTCTTAAGAATTCGTTCATTCCAATTGATAGAAATTATATTGATTAAGAATAATACAATTTAAAATCGCTAAAAATGAAAAAGATGAATCTAAAAACAAACTTACAACACTTATGCTAATAACATGAAACAGCAAAATATCTACAAACGTGACAACTTATAAATATGACAAAATTGAGGTGTCTAGAATATCTATGTCTCTGGAGTTGTAACGTTGACTACGTCAAAATCATTGACGGAATTTATATTTGATCAAAACTAATACATCAAACTGAATCAAAGAACACTTCAACAAGAAGAAAAATCAAAATATTGCACCAAGACGACCGACAGATACCGAAAAGACGAAATGTAATTACTATTTTATTAATAAAGCTTAATTGCAGTTTTGGTCCCCCTATTTTAGTTGAATCACAAAAGTAGTCTCTCTATTTTGTTTCTCCCCAGTTTTTGCATTTATTTAAGTCACACCATGTCTCAAAATCTCATGGTTCAACAATTGTACCTAAAATTTATGAGCATAAATGGTATGGTGTGATTTTAAAAAAATGACATTTCATCAAATTTTTGACTAAAATTTTGTTTGAGATACTAAAACTGAGGAGAAATAAAATAGGAGAAATATTTTCGTGATTCAGCTAAAATAGGAGGACCAAAACTGCAATTAAGTATATTAATAATGTAAAGAGACAAATAATCTATATAAAAAAGGCAAATAATATGAAACAAATACAATTTATTATCATAAAAATATAGTTTTCATTTAATAAAAAAAAGTATAGTTTTCATATGATTTAATATATTTATATGCCAAATTATTTTTTTTATCTTTTATTTTTATTTATTTGTGTGAGTGTGATCAAACACTATTTATCCATGCATGTGACATATATGACCAAACAATTATTTCTCTATCAAGCTATTCATATTGACATTTTCAAAGTTCTGATGATGGATAGAAATGACCCAAGGAAGGAAAAAAACAATGACCGCAATGCAATTGAACATTAATTTTTTTATAGGAAAAACGTTTAATTATATTATTATCTATATGAACCCCTAAATAATAATATTCTTATTCCTCTTTTTTTTTTTTTGACTAAATTCTTATTCATATAATATGGACACTAGGACAATTAAAAAGGGAAACGTACATCATGGCCCCTTAATAACTATTCTTATTCTTATTATCTTATTATATATATATGCGTTTCACCAACAACATTGAAAGCACAAAAGAAGCACAGAAAGCCATGGCTGTGAGAGAGATTGAAGAAGGAGTTGATTCTAGAGAAAATAATATTCCTTTAAAACAACACTTTGTGTTAGTACATGGCATAGGTGGAGGAAGTTGGTGTTGGTACAAAATTAAGTGTCTTATGGAGAATTCTGGCTACAAGGTCTCATGCATAGACCTCAAAAGTGGTGGAATTGATCAATCTGATGCTGATTCTATTCTAACTTTTGATGATTATAATAAGCCTCTCATTGATTTCATGTCAAATTTACCTCATAATGAAAAGGTATGTATATTTTGATCCCCTCTTTATCCACCTTATAGTATATAAAAATCAGAATGAAATATAAATAAATAAAATGTATTTAAAAAATTGATATATTTGATCTAAATTTTATACCATATACTTTCAAATGAATTCATGATTAATTAAGTAGAGTGGTTTGTATAGGTTATATTGGTTGGACATAGTGCAGGAGGATTGAGTATTACTCATGTTTGTCACAAGTTTGCAAATAAGGTTGATTTAGCAGTGTATGTGGCAGCAACTATGCTGAAGTTTGGATTCTCAACCGATGAAGATCTTAAAGATGTGAGTTTTTTTCTCTAACTCTGTTCTGTTTTTCCTTGTTTGAATTTCCATGTCTTGTTCTGAATCTGAAATTATTTTGATCATATGAATTCATAATGTCAAAGTACTAGAATAAATTTCTTGGGGGGTGTGGATAGAATATGATAGTGATGTGTATTATTGAGTTCAATTGTCTGAAAAAATTTATAGGTTTCCAGCAAGGATGATGTTGCTTGCTTCTGAAATATTTGGTTGCCAACTGTCCTTCAGAAACAAACAGATTACGAGTAGTAGTTTTTAGGCAACTCTGATACTCAATAGAGTCATGCATATTTATGTTACCTACTCTCACATTTTCCAAAGAGTTTACTTGCGTCATATACAAAAACAAACTAGTAGCTGTTTCGCAATATAGGGGATTTCAAATAAATAAAAATTGGGAATTTCTTTCTTTCTCTATTTGTATATTTTATCCTATTCTTTGATTTATAGGAAATAGTTTTTACTTTTCTAGCTTATTATTATTAGAGTTCTCAGTTTAGTGACTTTAGTCAATCGCCTTTTTTTGGGTGTTTTTTAGTCAATGGTCTTTATTTGCCTCTTTTAAGGCTTTGACAATAATTTTGTTAGTCAATAAAATGGGTATGCTTTCTGATCCGAATGTGGTGATTTAAATAAAAATAAAAATATTTAAAACACACAAATTTGACACTTGATATTGTATGTATTATTTAATGTGAATAATATTTTTTTTTAAATTCATTTTTTTTTTATAATACATATATAAGTTTATATCATTAACTACTTTAAATATTAAATTAACTATTTTTTGTGTGACAATATATAAATTTGTGTCATTAATTTTGAGTTATGAAAAATGATGAAAAGGAATATAATTATATCCCAATGTTCAAAAACCAGAAAGGCTAGCTAGAATGTGCACGGGCAAAGCTAATTGCCTTTATTCACAATCATTATACTACTAACTTCAAATCAAGTAAACTTTAAAGTTTTCACTTCCAACCGTGTCTACTCTCATTCATCATCAATAATTTGGGCCATCCAAACCTCTATGAAAGAACAATCATTGTGCTAATCATTATCAGCATAATTATTAATTTGTACTAACCGTGTTATCTTGTTTAGCGGCATGAAATTGTCCCATAAGTTTTGTTCTCTTTTTTCAAAATTAATGTGCCTCCTAAGTTATATATATTTTTTAAGCAATTAGTTGATATATTTTTATAAGTAATTGAAAAACTTTTTGGATGTTGAAATAACAATAGGGAGTACCTGATTTAACGGAGTTTGGTGATGTGTACGAGCTTGGATTTGGATTGGGACAGGATAAGCCTCCAACTAGTGCTTTGGTAAAGAAAGAGTTTCAACGCAAAATCATATATCCTTTGAGCCCTCATGAGGTACAATATTATTCTATATCTCTAATAAAAAGAAAAAGGCCACGATATGCATGCAATGCAACCTCTATTAAACTGTTCAATCGTAGGGTACCCCCACATGGCTTATGACAAATGCTTTCGTTTATGCTTAATTCCGTCCTCTGCTTTTGTCGCATGTAGGACCATTAGTGGCAGTTTTCTTGGAGAGATAAAAATTATGAAAAACACAAAAATCTTCCAAATGAAAAACCACTTTCGCAAATATTCTAGACAATATTTGTGATTATATGCTTGCAAGCAGGTCTTACTTGAACGGTAAAGGCACTAAAATTGTAGATATTCTTTATTTGAAAATTTGAAAAAGTATATGTATCATTGTTAAAAAAATTATTTCTTAGCATTAATTTTTGTAAAAAAAACAATTCCCAACCTAAAGTAGACACTAGTAGGTTTTTTTTTAATATCCCAATTTTTCTTAAAAAAAATATCAATATGCTCCCTTTTAAAAACTATATATTAAACTATCCTTTTTTTACTTAGTTAGAAGTCGTATTGTAAAAGACGATTCGTTACGAATTTGAGTTGCATGGCGAATTTCTAGGAATTTTTTTTTCCCAATCCTTTTTGAAATGACGATTTTCTGTAGATATATATGAGTTCGTCGTTGAAATCGACGATTTCCAAAAAAAAAAAAAAAAAAAATTCTTAAGGAAGTTTTGTATTGTAATTTCGGGCTTACTATAAATCGCCTTTGTAATTGGCGATTTCTAACTAAGTCGAAAAAAGGAGACAATTTTAATATATAATTTTAAAAAAGGTAGGATATTGGTATTTTTTTTTTAAATTGAGTTATTAAAATAAAAAAACCCCCACTATTCGTAAAGCAAAAATGTCTAAAATGTGAATAGATTCTCTACATCAACTGCAAGGTATAATTGTTGTGGAGTCTCTCACTAATCTAACTGTTCTCGCATTAAATATATGGTGCAGTTGATGTAGGTGATTCAAATCCGTTAAAAATACCCAATATAATTTAAGCCTAACTTACATTTGGGGCCAAACTTGGATGCGAGTGCGGCATAAAAATAAAAAACTAAAGAGTGATTATGCCATAACAAAAGAATTGATAATGGCTTATCAGGATTCAACTTTGGCTGGAATGCTGTTGAAGCCAGGGCCATTGGTGGCATTGACCAGTGCACGATTCAAAGAGAATGATGAAGTGGAGAAAGTGGGACGTGTGTACATAAGAACAAGACATGACAGTGTGGTGAAAGCAGAGCAACAGGAAGCCATGATAAATAAGTGGCCACCAGATACTGTATATGAACTCGACAGTGACCATAGTCCCTTCTTCTCTACACCATTTCTACTCTTTGGTTTGCTTGTCAAAGCTGCTGCTATTTTGACTTTGGATGCATCTACTTGAGAGACACTCACCATGCTTTTGTTATTAGCTCATTAATTTGTCAACACTATTGATTCTATCGTCATTAATAATTTATCTAACTTTATTCTATCAGTTGATCATCATTTATAATAGAATTTGCATAAAATATTGAAGTATGAACTCCTAATAAGTTCGAGGCTATTGCTATTTTAGGTTTTGTTTGTTCGAAAGTGTGGTGTTATGTTCGTTCATTTCTTTTGAGGGAAAAAGAGATGTTCCCTCAGCTTAGTGGGCACTAGTAGATGAATAGTCCATGTGCATGTGGTGTGTTCGCCATTGAATCACAGGAATGGGCCACACTATGCAGACGTACTAGCGCCTCTTCTGTGCATAGCGCATATTTGTTATTAAAATAAACATCACCAATTTATCAAATCTATCTATATTTCTTAAATAAAAATATCCAATTTATTAAAAAAAATTCATGACTGAATCGATAATCTGAATTTTCTGCGTAGCTTTGACTTTTGTTTTTGCTTGAAATTCATGACTACATTTTTTGTATGAACAGGGGGCTACCCTGCCTTTTCTTTAGAAAAATTATCAATAGACACTTATATTTCTTTTATAATTTGAGAGAAATAAAAAATGAGCATAGAAAATTAATGTCCCAAGTGTACAAGTAACTATTCTTTTCTTTGTAGCACAAGACACATGCCATCACATAAATAAATGAACAAAATTACAAAGTTCCATAAACACTTCAGTTTGTGACTTAGAGCATCTCTAACGGTAAACTCAATATAAGGTTCGTTAGATGGAGTCATGTGCCACATCATTTTGGAGCAACTCATCTCCTTTTACTCCAACGGTGAACTCAATATGAGTTTGTTAAATAGAACCCATTAATTATTATAAATGAAATGTAACGGTTATAATGTGAAAGTACCGTTCCTTAGAGTGACAGCGTAACACAACTCCAACTGTGAACTCACCAAAAACTGAAAGTTACGTAATTACACGACAAATGAATTCATCATTTGACTAACGTTAGAGATACTCTTACACTTCTAACTCAACTCCAAACGAGTTGTTGATTTGTTTCATAATGATGTTATCCAACTAGGAGATATTATATTTGAGTGTAAACGTCTTTTTAGTGGGTCTTTATAAAAAGTTTCATGTTAAGTTCATTAGAAGATAAGTTAATGAGATCGCACGACTAAAGCGGACATATTTTTAATTAGTTTCCAAATTCAAGTTGATATACCGATATGTATTGATCTAACTTCTCATAAAATATATTTCCGTTAATAAATAAATAAATGCTGCACTTTGGAAATAGGCTTGGCAATTTTTTAGGCAGAAAAGCGATTGCTTATAATCGTTATAAATTTGTTTATTTTCCCTTCCAATCTTGAGATGAAGGGATACATTCATTTTGATATCATTATTAGGTCATGATTTAATTAGCCGGGTCTTATGGTTAAAAAAAGGATAGTTATCAATAATTATCCCAATGCATTTTTTTTACGTGGCAAATTTAATTTAATTTTTGAACACCTTTAAATTTATATGGTAGGAGAATTCTTTTAAATTTATTTTTAGAATGGGATAATTTGGAGGATTGGTGGGGTCAGGAGCTAAAATTTCGGAGTTTTTATTTTGGTGTGGTAAGAACAGGTTGCATTAACTCCTCTCCAACTCCAAACATGGTTAAGAGCCATGTCAGATTGCGTACTAAAAGCCCAACCTTAATTCGGATTCTCAAAATGATGCTCAAGTATGATTTTATAAGCAAATTAAGCAGTGTTTGTTTTTTTTTTACATTTTTTATACACAAACAGGTTGCATGTATTTTGGGTCTTTTCTTTCTTCTTTTGTTGGGTCTTTTTGTCTTGGTTAGATTAATAATAACTCAGATTTATGTTATTGCATTATGCAGGTTTACCTATAAATTAATCTATTTTATTTTTAAATTGTGGAAGAGTTAAAAGTGTTAATTTTGAGAAATAAAATCATATTTAAATAGATATCATGTAAATATAAACATGTCCGAAGGTCCCGGATATATAGTATAAATATTTACATATTTTAAATTTTAGTTCACTATACTGAATATACACAATAAGTAAAAATAAAATTTACAATCATAAAAAGAAATTAATAGAGTTGTTTTAGTGTCACGAGTTTTTTAAAATTTCTTAATTTCTTTCATCGTTCCTTAGTTCACCAATCAAACTACGTTCGATCATAGTTAAATAATGTACCAGAAATTTTGTCTGTCTTGAAATAGTACGTTCTAGCATTTGTGGTCAAATGAAAATGTTTTTGTGGTTTTGACCGGTATCTACACCTAGTGACAATTATTTGGATGTTGAATCTACTACTTTTTCCGTTACTTAAATCATTCAGACAACAACTTATCAAACATGAAATACAGATGCACAATTAAATGACAGTACAAAATCACAAAAAATAACTAATTTAAAAATGAGATAACATTTCCATGGTAGCTATCCAATATTATTGGTCTTTTTTTACAATTGAAGAGAACACCAATTTTAATTTGTGTGGCACACTGAAAATGTAAATTGTGGCCATTGTAATATAATAAATAAAAAAGTCGATGTTTATAATAAACAATAATCTAGTACTATTGTTGTGTGATAGATAGTTGGTTTTTAATATTAGAAAACTCCAAATTTGACTTATTAAATAGGATAAATGAATTTACTATTTAAAATTTGTGCTATAAATTTATTGATAAATTAAAGGGAATCCATGATTATAATAAAGTAATGTTAACAAATGATTAAAGAAGAACGAGTGACTTAAAAGTTAATTAGTAGGTAAATTATGTTTCGGAGACAAATATGTTAGTATCAGAAAAGAGAAATTAATTAATCACAAAAAACAATTATATACATTCAGAGGTTATGTAACCGAAAATGAATCCATGAATTTAGAGATAAATAACAAGCATATTCAATGAATGAATAAAAGATAGAAAGGGTGAATGAGTGTAAAAGTGACACATCAAATTTTTTATAATATATAATAAATTTGAGTAAGTGACGTATAAATAACAATGTACCAATAAAAAAGGTTGAAGTTTGTTTTAAATATATTATAATTAGAAATAGATTTTGCTTATAATTTGAGCTACAAAATTTATTTCCATTGCATGATGAACTTAAATTATTTCCATTGACAAACAAACAATTAGCCAAAAAGTTTCAAAGGTAACAAACAAATAGGGTAATCCATGAAAACTTTACAACCAACATGAATACAAAGATTAGTACTACTATATTATACAAAGAAAAGTGCTTATTAAGTTTCAAAGAGTGAGTTTATGGTGTCTGCAAATTAGAATAATCAGGACCTCAGAGGATGTCCTATTCTTAAACTCAGGATGTTTAATTTCCTCAATCATTCTAAACAGCTTCATCCATTCTAGGCCTCATATCAGGTGTCTTAGCACACAAGCAAGTCCAATCTGAAGCATCTGCACCATTTCCTCTTCAACATATTGGTCTCTAAGAACCTCTTCATCAAATACTTCAGCTGTCCATTCCTCTCTAACAACAGACCTAACCCATCTTGGAAGATCAACAAAATCTTCATATCCAGGATATCTCATTGGAACCTTTCCTGATAGCATTTCAAGAAGAAGAACGCCGAAGCTGTATACATCGGACTTTTGTGTGATCTTTCTTGAATCAGTTACTTGGAGCTCTGTAATCCATTGCTCTTGACATGGTTGCTGGTCATTGTGTTCATTAATGAGGCAATCCCAACAGTCTGAAATGCAGCTGTCATGTCAAGTTCTTGTGTTATTAGTACATTGGTTGACTTTTATGTTTCCATGTGTGAATTTTGGTCCCCTTCTGAGTGAATGAAAGCAATTCCTTTGGCTGCTCCAAGTGCAATCTTTACTCTTGAATCCCAATCAAATGGTGTTCTTCCTGCTCCTTTGGTTTCCTATTGTTTGTGAAGTGATACAGTACAATTAGGCAAAGATATATATTATAGTATTAGCATAGTACATTGCAAAATGAAAGTTAGAAAATAGTAAATACCTCAATTCTACCATGAAATTGTAGACGTATTAACTTAGTCTTCCACATTATCAATATTCCAAAATGAACATTAGAAACAGAATTGTAAAATGTTAATCAAGATCGTCCCTCTGTCTCGATTTGGTTGTCAAATGTATCCTTAATATCATTCACTTAGTATCAAATGCATTCCCGACATTACCAACTTAATGTCATTATAGTCGCTACAAATACCAACAATGGGACGAAGCCGATTAACATTTTGCAATTTCATAAAATATTTTGGAATATTGTTAATGTAGGGGACTAGATTGATACAGTCCTACAGTTTCAAGGATCAAATTAAGTATTTACTATTAGAAAAACGTACCATGCAACAAGAAAAACAAGCTGCCTCCAGGCATGTAATTGTAAACCAAAAGTTTCTCATCTTTGGAATAGTAATAAGCTCTAAGTGGCATGACATTAGGGTGGCGTCCAATTCTCCCAACAACATCCAACTGTTGTTCAAACTCCTTCTTTCCTACCACAACTTCCTTCAACCTTTTAACCACCATTGTTGTTCCCTCCTCCAAAACAGCCTTGTATGCTGTACCATAGCTCCCTTTTCCAAGAACTTCAGCTGAAGCCTTTAGTAAGTCCTCAAGGTCAAAGGTATAAGATGAACCTTCAAAGAAAAACAACTTGTTCTTTTCAGCAGCCTGCACACCACTCCCAAAACTCTTTGAAACTTCACCTTTCCAGCACAAGAAGCTCCCTTTCTTTTAAGTATGCCATTGCTTTTACTTTTTCTTCTTCAAGCAGCATACAAAGAACACTAAATACTAGTAGTGAGAGGAAGGCATTTCCTCCAATGATTATAGCAAGTATAGAAGCTATGCCAAAGCTTTTCTTATGAGACGGCGGTTGCCTTTTGGTTTTGTGGATGCAGCTGGAGAGAGTGGCTGGTGAATGGAAGAAGAGATGGAGATGGAGAAGGGGATAATGAAGAACAATGATTGAGAGAGTTGGACCAATAAGAGAGTATTTCCAACAAAAGAGTGTAGGAATGTTATTGAGGAATGGAATTGAAACCATTCAAGTTATTGATAGCTCAATTCAAATATTTGAGACTTGGAAGGTTGAAATCAGGAATGTTCCAAGATATAGAATGTTTTGGAAATACAACCATGTGCCAGTCTTCTAAGTTTGAAATGCAGGTGGTATACTACCAGAGAAGGAGTAAAGGAATATCAATGCATAGTTTAGGTGAAACAGAAGAAGGAATTAGACCTGAGAAGTTATTTTCGAGGTGTGAAATTGGAGTGAAGGAATTGGAAAGGATGTTAGAAGGAAGGTTCCCTTTAAGACCATTGGAGTGAAGACTCAGAACCTAAGGCATTTCAGTTTTCCCTATAGATGTCTCTGGAATCGAACGTTAATCCGATCCTGGAAGATGGAGGCTACAACACAGTTTGGTTCGAGTTGCAAGTCACACCACCATGAAGTACAAATTGAAAAAGAGTCATTCAGTGGAGCCTTGGGGCGTCGGGACGGCCAAAGCAACTCCAATGAGCTTGTCGGTCGGAATTCAAGTCAGCAGAAGCTACAATCAGCCAAAGAGAGAGAGTGGAGATTATAGAACAAGAGAAGCAATAGAGAACTGCAATCATGTCTTGTTGGGAGAAATCAAGGCTATAGTGATTGGTCTAAGTTCTGAGCTTAACTGTTTTTCATCCTTCCTGGTTTTGTTTTGGAAGATACACCAATTATTAGTTGGCCTTGTATTAAGAAAGTATAAAAATATACAAAAATTATTCAAACAATATGGAACACTTGATTAAGCATGATTGCATGAACAGTCATAGGACTATGATCTATGTAATTTCAATACTTTAAAAGTGAAACAGAATTCAAACAGAAGGTGATGGTTTTTGTAAAGTTAACAGGATCAAAGGGTTAGAAACAGTACATATGAATTTAGGAAAATCATACAGAAATGATGGCGAAAATATATGAACAACTTTTTATCTGAAAAATTTCAATCTGTAAGAAATGTTGCTGTTCATGCAGATGACATCACTTATGGCAGCTTTGCCTTTGAAACAAAAAATAAATAAAATGACAGCTCCTATATTCATGCTACCGTTGAGCAGGTTTTGAGTAAGGAAAATGAGTGCTCTTTTCATATGCATAAGTTGAGACTTTCATTTTCTTCAATGCTGAAGTGTATGCTGCTCTACCATTTAAAGAAAGAAAAAAAAAGCCAAAGTTTTGTCTGTAACTGTAAATTCTGGGGTACTAAAGTGCCTTTTCATTGTGAATAAATAATCGCCTCACAAATAGGTGCTTATATGTTTAAGCAACAACCAAGAAGGGAGAAGGAAAAAGATAAAAGCACTATGATAATTGAGAATCCAAGAGAAAATAGAACTAAAAAAGAAAAGCAAAAGTTGAGTCTCCTTTGATACTTTATAAAGAAAAAGCATCTTTAACAAAAGTGGACTGTAATTCTCATAATTTAAAAAGATCAACAAAATCATTGGTCAGTGAAATACTGCACAAAATCATTAGAAGTACTAAAGTTATTTGATGACCAGATGTAATTACACACATACAGAAAAAAAAATTACCTTGGTATGAAATCAGAATTATTAGAAGTTACAGAATTTGACAGCAGTGAGAGATTAATTACCTGGTATGAAAATTCAGCTTTTGAACACCAACAACAAATCATCACAGCACAGAAAAGAGCATAGGGATCATTGTGGTCAGATAAAGCAAGTTTCAAAAAGTACAACGTATCGCACCATTGTCGATCAAATAAAGCGTACAGATTACTTTAGTGCTTGAACACTTGAATGACTTGAAACATTAAGTTTAAGAGGAAGGTTAGAACATAGATTCACACAACAAAGAAAAAGAATCCTTGATAACTACAATGACGCATATAATATGAGGAAGTTTATTAAGAATATTTTAATTTTATATAACTACTAGTAGCAGTAGTATTAATGTGACACCAATTTATATTAAAATAGTTTGGCATAAAAGGAAGAAAATGCATGATTAATATATGTATAAACAAGTACTACCACCAAGAGTACAGGCCATGAATGAAATTTCTGAAGGACTTTATATAGATACAGGTAGCAGCACCAACCAACTCATTATCACCCCATGATTATTGCACTCAACAAGACTGAAATTTTAACTCTTTGGCGAGTGAGGGGTAAATTTGTCTGTTTGGAAACCTTTCATGAAGGAGTGAGTAATTACAGTTTCAAAAAGAGGACAATGAGATTTCATATTGAAATCAACATCATAATGGTCCTCATGAGGAGGATTAAAAGGAGGCCAACTCAACATACTGATCACATCACACCGACTTGTAGTCATGTCTTATAAACCATATATAGTATGTTGTTTATGAAGGAATAAAGTCAAAGCAGGTATATTTATGTTAATTAGCTACTCCCTCTAGTTTTATTTAGGTTTAAATATCTCTTTGAGTAGTTGCAATTTTTATTTTACTTTAATTATCATAATTTTTTTTTAACATCATATAAATATATTTTTTTTAAATGGTAATTTCATTCAATTTTCTTTTTTTAAAATAAATCTTAAATCTCCGTTCCTTTTTCATGAAGACTATTTTTATTAGAAATATTTTTAATTAAAAATTATTTTAAAATAAATTATTTTATAGGGATGTTAACCAAACAAACTAATCATGATCAAAATAAATAAATAAAATTATAATTGCAAGTACCAAAAGATATTTAAACCTTATTTATAAGCAAAAGTGGAATAAAAAAATTTGATGTATTTATTCCAAAATTGAAACCAAATACATCATAACTATTTTTTATCCACTTTTCCTTATATTAACTATTTTTTATCCACTTTTGCTTATATTTAAAGTTGGAGGGATTAATATTTATCAACACATACCATAGTCATAGTCCATCGGTTAAATGTTTTGATGTTTGCTTAATTATCAGCTTCCATACTGTTAGCTATTGTGGATTTATTAGAGAGAAATAAGAAGACGAGGACAGGTCATAAAGCAAGTTTGTTACCACGGGGTCTTGTGGTTCCTATGTAGTGTATTCGAGTTTGATTCTTGCTATTAAAAAAACCTAGTGTGTTCAACAGAAACTGAACATTTTAAAATTGGCACATATTGGCTTGGCTTGTGAGAAGGACTAGACCATAATGGGGCCAACCTTATAATGAGTTATTCATATAAGTACGAAGAAGGTGGTTGGATGTTACAGAACCACTTGAAATTCTTCCTCCCTTCCTCATTAATGTCATTGCTATTGGCCATATAATAGGTGGGTTGTCACTTACATTTCATCATGCCAGCATTAACCATCATTGGCACTTTCTCTATTTGAACATTTGAAATAGAACATTAATTTTGCATTGCTAGTGATTATATGTTTCATGGAGCTGTTTTCCTCTTAGCTTATATTCCTTGAAAAGGATGTCATCTCAAAAAGTTGATTTCATGGTGAGACACTTGATTGAGGAAGTGAGAAGATTAAACCAAGTTAACCGACAATTATTATTTTATAAGCTACGAAAAAATAATTTATTTGACCAAATCATATAATTTATCCAATCAGTCCCAGACATTGGCATTCACCAATACTTATTATTGTTTACTCCTTAACCACATCATAGGAAAGGATTATACACTCATGACAAGGCAACATCGAAACCAACAAACGCTGAGTCCATTCCAATGTATGTTGATACCTGTCATATTTATTTTATCAACTTTGGTTCAGATAAACTCAGCAATTTGTATTACAAGGTACTGTAAGCCTTGGCAAAAAACTCAAACTGGTACAAAATTAGTGTACTAAACAACAAATCAACTCCTGTAATCAACAAGAGAAGAAACCGGATGAGAAACATCACGAATGATTATTACTATGTATTACTATTTTCAATCTTTTCAATTTCTTCACGGTGCTTTCGTTCAGCCTCTTGACGTTCTCTTTCAGCCTCCTGACGTTCTCTTTCAGCATCCTCCTCTTCCTCGATCTCATCAAGATTGTCAAATTCTTTGGTTGCTGCCATTGCTTTCACCACAGGGTCTCTTAGCACAGATATCAGTCCCCCACCAACCCTGTACTCTTCTTCATCCCCTATCACATACAAACGCTGGTCTGGGCCAGAAGCCATGGGAACATCAACGGCCAGCAGCTTCATATCATACTGCATATGAAGATAACAGCAAAGGCTAAGTAAGCAAACCTTGAAGCATGAATTTCCACTTTGCATTATACATTTCTTTTTCTCTAGGGAATCATTTAACACAATAATTATTCTTGCATTATATATTTCTTTGCCTAGATGAACCTTCTGCTTACCCCTATGTTATATTACACACTCGGAGGAACAGAAGAGGAGAAATTTAGAGGATAAGGCATCCTCCTTAATACAACCGCTACCAAAGCCTTTTCCAACTAGGCGGAATCAGCATTTTTTATGATCTCTAGGTGGGATCAGCTTTATAGATGAAAATAAAACAACCCAATAATCTCCTTCTCAAAATCAGTCCAATGTCACAGGCAGGAACCAGAAAATTGAGATGGAGGAAAGACATAAACAATCAAAAAGGTAGGAAGTATATTATTTTTTTAAAAAAAAAGGAAGAATAGAAGTCTCCTCAAGGGTTCTCCTTTCATTCACAATATCAAATGTACAGAATTATATTTGATATCCTTCTTTCTGCTGTTTAGACATGACGCCCATCTAATTAACCAATACTCTAACTCACTTTTATTCTTTTCTCTAACAATATACCACTCAACTCTAAACCTCTCCTAATAATTTACCAACAGTTTCCGACTCTGTTCATCTTCCTCTACCCATTTATTGGACAAGGAACCCTCCTTTACAAACAAGAAAAATGAACAATATAAAAAAAAAATCAACAAA
>PGWS01019480.1:0-12822 GCA_002896235.1 Cicer reticulatum
ATATAAAACCTATAGAGACATAAAAAGGGAATTGAGAAAAATTTGAAAGAGTAAATTTATTTAATGGTGTCAATAACTATTTTTTTATTAACTACATATGATAATTATGGTTTTCCAAAGTCTAAATTATGTTTCTTATTAAAGAAATATCAAGCAAACCTCGTAGTGGTCAAAGTTAAACACTTTACTTACCTCAATAACCTTTCAAATGGCTCATAAATCTTACGTTTTTTTAATTTTCATACTATTCACTTGCCGAATATATTCATATGTTCACGAAAATTAAATTCTTAGAAATTGTAGCAATGTTGAAAATAAGCTTTTTAATTTGTTTTCTTTTGTGTTGTTTCTTTTATCTGTTGTGGGCAACTGAGACATCAAAGAAGGTAACAATATACAAATAGTTATCATGTATGTACACATGATTTACTTTCTAACTAAATAATTAATTTAATTAAATATTGTAATAAAATTATTGCAGTATGCAAAAAGACTCAAAGAAATTTTTTGGTAGATAAGCTTGATGGTGGCTGAAAACGCTAGATACACAACCTTTTGATCCAAATAAGCCTGTTGGTTCGGGAAATAAAACAAGGGAAGAAAGGTCAAGTGCCAGGAAGTAAAGCAGAAGGCAAACGAAGCAAAGGAAGCAAAGCAGAGGCAAACGAAGCAAAGCAGAAGGCAAACGAAGCAAAGCAGAAGGAAAACGAAGCAAGGAAGCAAGAGAAGGCAAACAAAGCAAATGAAGCAAAGCAGAAGGCAAACGAAGCAAAGCGAAAGAAAGGAAGCAAGTAGAAGGCAAACGAAGGAAAGCGAAGGAAAAGGAAGCAAAACAGAAAGCGAAAAGGAAGCCAAAGCAGAGGAGATGGAAGCAAAACAGAAGGAAAAGCATAAGGTAGCTTTGGCAAAGGTAAAGGAACTAAAGAAGAAGGCAGGGAAGTAAAGAAGAAGGAAATCGAGAGGATAGCTTGGGAAAAGGCAAAAGGCAAAAGGGCAAGGGCAAAGGCTATATTATAAATTTTATAATTTGAATGGGAAGGGGAAAATGCCAAGCATTGATAGTTGTAAAAAAAATATATAAAATAAAGCATACACTATAATCATGCATGATTGGTAGAATGAATAATAATAATAAGATTGATTTCAGGTTAAATTGGGCGGTCAATGTGAGGGAAAAAAATCTAGTCTTATGAACTTTGAAGGTTAATTTTTAAAAGAGTCTCTTTTTGGAGATCAACGTGAACGATTCTTGGTTGAAGAGACGATAAAGATACTTTAACACCCCAAATTTTATAATAAATTATTTTATAGATGAAATATAATTTAAATAATTAAGTTGGTGTTAAAATTATTTTAGAATATATGTTAATTAAAATTTATGATTAATTTTCTTTATATGATGTTTTAATCTTGTACATGTTAGGCTTAAATGAGTGATATAAATATTATATTTTTATATTTATTCATATTTTTTCTAAAAATAATAGTATTTTTAGTTACACATTTTAAAATATAAGATTTTAGGCGATTTTACGTGCATATGTGTGTTTGTATTAATTGATATTTCCTTGTATGCTGACTAATGTTAAGTGTGCACGCTATTATTTTTAATTATTTTTAATTTATCTTATTTAATTAATTATTTTACAAATAATTATCTTGAGATATTAGTAATTGATATGACTTTCTTTATTTCTATATAGTTGTTACGGTATGATGATTTTATAAATATTCATTTTGATTTAGTAATTAATATAAATCGTTGATGTTATAATTATTTATTTTATCATTTCGATTAATCTATAAAGATGATGTATTTTTATGTATTATTTTGAAATATTATAGTAATATTAATAGTTAATATTTTGAGTATGAGAGTTTTGACTAAAATTAGATTTATCTATGTTAAGGAAAATAATATTATGTTAGAATGAGCGTTTTGGAGAAAAAATTTCTAGCGTGGATAAGTAAAATAAATTATTTATTATAGATTTTTAGAATACTAGAAAATGCATTTTGGACCAGACGACTGTTTTACACCCTTATTTTTTACTTCTGCATATTAATTTGAGCTATTATTGGTTGAATTTTTATTTTCTATACCTGTTGCCTTAGACTTTACTATCATGTGTTGGGACTTACAGTTTTACTCTTGTACTTCTACATCTGCTATCTACACCACTCATTTTGTAATTAAAAAAAGAAAAATTGAAAATTAGACTAATGGCAGCGAAACAATTTTTCTCTCAAATTCATTCCCACCAATTCTTTGTCGTTTGAATCGATCCCAATCTATGTCAATTCTTTGGCCACTAAATCCATTTTTGGTATCAATTTTATCAATTGTTGCTCTATTTCATAAAAAACAATTGCGTTTCTTTCGACGGGAAAGGTATTTTTGGCCAATTCCAATCACGAAGTTTGTCGTCTGAAAAAAATGGTATCGTTTTTGGATTCCTCTCATCGAAACCTTCAAGGGGAACTACTCATTTGCATTTTTCGTTGAAGTTGAAGTCAGACCCTTCTGGCGCTCCGACGAGTCGGTGAGACTGTTTTTTTTTTTTTTTTCTTCTTTTTTTTTTTACATTTACGTTTCTCATCCGTTTTGACTCCACTTGACTCATAAATTATTATTAATTATTTAACAACTATTTTGTATGATTTGCATAATTTTTCCGTCGCATCTCGATGATTTTGTGAACTCGCTGATTATTCAGATTCACTCGTTGTACCTTTTCGATCTATAGTTGCAGTTGAAAACATCGATTGATTTATGTGTTTGAGAAAACGTTAAATAAGGTAAGGGTTGAAAGAGCGTTTGAATTCATGAGTATGAAATATATTGTGAGATGAACAGGAAAAACTGTATTTCCCTACCATTAATCTGGGATCGCTACGTACAGCAGTAGCCTTTTGAGGGATATATGAATTAATGTGCAATATGGAAATTGTGAGAATAAAATGTGGAATAGAAATATTTATAAGGTGTGATGATTTAATTTCGTTAAATGTGATTATTGATATTGTTGTGATATTGAGTGTCAAATGAATTTTATGTATGTGTTTTGATTAGACGGGTTATATGTGAAGTGATAATAAAAGTAAATTTTTTGATAAATTTATGTGATTATTGATGATGTATAATTAATAATAGTATGTTATAATTCGTGATAGTTTATATGTGAATTTGATTAACGATAGTGATGTGTGAATTTGTGATGAGGAATATTGAAGTACCCATAGTTGGTGAAATAGTTTGATTTCAGTTTGTGTTGTGAGATGACAGTCTTAATGGATATCATGGCCAACGAGGACAAAGAAATATTAAAAAAATTGAAGTGGAGATATATTTTATCATATATAAGTAGGGTTTGAAAAGCCTAATGATTCGTGGAAGTACAACTGGAATGAGCCTTTGATCGTGGCAGTCCTGTTGTTGAGCTTAAGGCAAAATTGTTAACCTTGGAGATATTCGGGTGGAAATTCCTAGGACTAGAGGTAGCACTCCAAATATCGACAACTACCATGCAACACACATTACCTCGATTGTCGCATATATGAGTCTTAGGTTGAGTTAAAGGGTGAAGTAGTAATGTCGACTTTCACTGAAGGGGGGTTTGAATTGTAAAATGTTCCTATTTAAAACTTCCTAAAAAACTTAAGGATTAACTGAAGAATGATTTTGGTTAAGAAAACACAAAATAGAGAACGTCTTGGTTTTTACCAAAAAACGGAACGTTCTTGGTTAGCTTGACAAACAGAAATTCAGTTTATGTTTTAATTAAGTAGATCAATCAAGCTTATAAATAAGGAGATAAGAGAAATAATACCACAAAAGATGTATCCTGGTTCACCCAACTTGGGCGACCCTTACAGTTGTGTGTTTTTCCATAAGTTTTTAAACAAAGAACCTTCTTAGTTTACAACCCCTAATTCAGATCAGCCTTGATCTGTTACAAGCTCTATCTTTTCTATCCAGAAAGAGATTTAATCATTTCACCTATCCGCTTGATATGATTTCAAACAATCTATTCAAACTATATTAAACTCTTATAGTTTGAGTTTACAATAATGATGAGTTGTTGTTTTGAATTAATATGAGATGTCTCAACTCTTATTTGAGATACAATTCTTTACAAAGAATTCCGTACAAAAATAACAAAGTAATATGTTTAATTAGAACTGAATCTTTCTTTGAAGAAAATGAGAATTTCAAGTATATGAATGTGAATGATTCTGTAGGGCTTGATAGCACTTGAACTTCTACAATTTTCCTGGCATTGGCCTTTTTTTAAGACATTTTGGAGAATTTAAATGATAGTCAAAAGAGATGTTGGTATGCTTATCTTTTTTACCAAAACTACTATATGTGAATAAATATTCATCCTTTGAATATGTTTTTGAAATCTATTTGACTAGGTTGGTTTATTCGTTCATGTCAAATTTATCTTGTGTTTAATGATCCTTTATGATTCACATAATCTATTGATGCTAAATTTTTGACCAAGAAACTCGAATATGTTCAAATAAGTTTGGAGAATGATGATGAACTTCGGCAAAGAGAATGAGATTGATACTAAGCTTCTGCAGAATTCTGGAGATTGATAATCAATCTGTACTTTCAGTTTTGTGCTTTCTGGAGATTAATGATCAAACTTGAGGTTCAGTGTTTGATCAATCTGAATGACTTCCTGATCAATCTGGACAACTTTGTACATATCATGATTGGTTAACTTTCTTGACAATTAAGCTGGTGAAGGTTCATACTTATTTTAACTTGCTTGATTCATGAGCTTTTATCTTAGTGATTCAAATGCATTCTATGACTAGAATGGATCCTACTTGTTCCTTACCAAGTACTGATAACATTAGCATGAAATTCAGAGGCAAAATATTTTGTAAACTAGTGGAGATTGATTGATCTTGAGGCTGTGATGACCAGTCTTGATCTTGGAGAACATTCTTCGTTTTATCCAGAATATTCTTGTTTCTTTATCTATTCAGTTTTTATATGATTTATTTGATTTTCTTGACTCCTATCTTTGAATTAATTCACTCAAAAGCACAAGTTAAATTAACATAACATTTTAGAATCATAATTAATATTCTTAATTAACCTTTGTTTATTTTCATCAAAACTTTAATTTGAGAGTTTGTCTTAATAGAGCGAATCTACGAGGATAGGTCCAAATTGAATTATCCGTCCACTGGAATAGTGTAATTGTATCAAGCCTCCTAACCAAGTATTTCAGGGTTAGAATGGTACCATATTGAGAAGTAGAGCCTAAGTTCATGCATAAAATTGCATTTTCTCGTGATTCTTTGGGTATGATTAATGGTATCATGTGTGATAATAGTTTTTCTTAGAAGATTTGATGTTATAGTAAATGTATTAATTTTATTTGAGTGATTTTGACTTTATAATGTGAGGCATTTCCTTGAAGAATGTGTGTAACGATACTATTTATTTATGATTAATTGCTTGTTCTTCTTACGTACTATACTATACTATTAACATGATTACAAAACTCACCTCATTCATGTTTGTGTTTGACTGACTTGGTCCTCCGTTTGCATAATCCCAATTATTACAGGTTCATGAGTCTTGAAGTTTCAAGTTGGGAGAAACCCCATTCTAATAGTGATATCAGGAATAAGAGTTGTGAATCGTATTTTACTTTACTTTTTTATTAGAAATGACTTTTTGTATGAAAATCTTATAAGCACTAGTAAGTTTTTGGAATTAAATAAAGAAACTTTAATTATATCAAGTATATGAGATTGCATTTTTTATAAGAATAAAGAGTTTAAAGTGTTGCTTTTGAATTTTGAGAAACGTGATATCCTAAATTAATCATAATTTTTTTTTATTTACTTGAAAATATATCTTCTTTATCCGCTTCTAATGTAGCAAAAACAAAAAAAACCTACTAATGAAGTTATTATATATAATTTTGAGATTTAGGTGTCACATTAGTGGTATCAGAGCAGGTTTGTCCATGAGACTGAGCGAGTGGAGGTCGATTCATTAGTCGAATATTAGTCGTGTCGGTTGTGTTGTTTATGTATTAATAATTTTCCATAATCATAATTTTTCCTTGTATTATATTATTTGTTGTTATGCACAACATACTTGTATACTTAAATATTTTGTAGTTACTGAATTACCATGTTTTTGTTTTGCTAATTGTTTGTTGTACTGCGCATTCTTAATATTTTATCTAAATGATTAATATAACAGGAATAAACTTTTGATTGACTTGTGGTTTTTAGTTTCGAATCTTTGATATTGCTTTTGTTTGAATGATAGTTAGAAATATTTTTTTTATTCACTAGCTATATTCTTTTGAAATTATTAATTTAATCAAGTTAATATTAATTATCGATTATAATCTTGTCTTTTGGATCATAGCATGATTATTAAAGTTTTTATCTTGTCAATGAAATTTAATTGTAGAACGTTGTTAGGAGTAGTTTTGAAACATTACGAAATTCATATTATTGATTAGTAATAATTCTTAAATTATTACAAGTTGGTAGAACTTAGAATTAAAAAAATCAATGAAAGAGTTAAAGTTGACTTATTTTGTAGAATGAAAAATAATTTTTATTTGAATTACTTTTGATTATTTAAAGAAATTTAAATTGAGTTTAATTTTTTGTTATACTTCTCATTTTATTTAATATTTAAAATAGCTGAAATTTTACACCACATTTTTATTACGTGTTGTTTTTTAGAAAAACAAAAAGATTTGTTGTTCTATTTGTTTAGAGGGCTTCGTGTGAATATTGAATCATGAGAGTGTTGGATATTTATTTGAAATAATTTATTTATTTATTTTGATTTTGAATTCATTAGAGTTTAACTTGATGTTTAGATTTTAAGAATTTATTAGTGATTAAAAATTGTGCTAATAAAAAAAAGTAACAATGATAAAAATGTCGTGAAAAGAGAAGAAAAATAAAACAAATATTGAAAACAATTAGCTCAATAGTTAAACTTCTTTTGAAAAATTATCTAAATTTTGGGATAATCGATGTATTTTATGAGTAGAATGTGTTTTTTAGTAGAAATGTAGCTTGTCTGTGTTATCATTGTCAAAATTACATTTGAAGTTAATATAAGAAAGATGACATGTTATTTATACATTTTTCTTGTTTCATTATTTAACCTAACAAAATGGTATGCATCATGTGATTGGTATGTGTAGAGTGCACCATGTAAATGATATGTGTATAGAGATTAACAATTCTATTTTACCTATTTTTAAAATTAGAATAGACCTCTAAAATCATTACAAATTGATGGGTGTATGTTTAGACCAATTTTATGGCTTGATAGAAACTCGAAGATGTATCTATAAGCCTATTGAGTATTGATGTGAGAGGGAGATGTTAATTTTGTAGATTGTCATTAGTGTAATTCACTGTCATAACCAAGTATGTATCTTATGATTTGTTTTTTTGTAAGTTTTGAGAAAAAAAACTTAGAACTATTTTATATATTGTTAATTAATTGAAAAAATTTCCTATTCTATCTATGTATATAGTTTCAATTTCTTCAAAATATAAGTTAATAAATAATTATTTTATATTGAATTAATTATTTTAAGAAATGTGTTTTGACGATTAAAGTACAGTGAAAATTTTGGAAATCTTATAGATTTTAAAATACACGTAATTTATTTTAGTTCTTTTTTTATTTAGACGTGATTTATGAAAAAATAGTTTAAGAAAAAACTTGAATTCTCAATGATTTTTTTTGTTTAGTGCTAAGTGATAGCGTCCATTTTATAAATAATTTAAAGTGTAGAAATTAATTTTACGGATTTCATGTAACATTTACTGTTGGTTTATGTACTACCTGATTCAATTGGTTTGATAATGTGTTAATCTTTTGGTAAATAATTATTTTTCTATCTTGAAAATATTTCTTTAGTTATTGTAACTTTAGAATGATGAGTATTAATTCAAAAGAAAATTTAGTCTGATCAATTTGGAGTAGTTAGTCTTCTATGAGAGTATGTACATATGTGAGAATCATCGTTTGAGTATGAGATGAACATAAAAATCTTGTGCTAATTTTTGGATTAAGATGTGATGTGTATACGATTATCTTAAATATTAAATGTTTGTGTACAAGTTGTTCTAATTATTGGAAATTAGTGTAATAGAATAAGAGTGGTCGAGAGCATCTAAAAGTGAAATAAGTCATAATTTTTTATCGATCAAATTATTGATTTATATATTGATGCAAGTGTCGTTTTACTTCTCGTAGGTTACAAATAAATTATGTGAAATGTGTGATTAAGGAAATTTTACTTGAAGTAAGGAGTAGTAGTTGTGGTGCCGCTCTTCATCATTCTCTGAACCACTTGAAGATACTTGTTAATTATCCACTATTTGAATTGAATGACCAGATTTATGGTTATCTTAAGTAGTTGACTACATGAGTAAGAGGGACAGCTACACCGATGACTTATCGTCAATAAAAGAGGCAACTTCTAGATTTTATATTTCAAAGTTTCGCATTGTTCTAAAGTTTCAATTATTTCTAAAGTTTGAAATTTTGGAAATTGAATTTTGAAACTTCGAATATCTAGGAAAGAGAGAAGGGTAAAAATGAAAATTTAAAACTTGAAGGGAAAAATTGTTATTTCACGTTGTTGGAGGTGACCGTTAAAGTGGGGTTCATAGTAGAATGCTCTGCTGCGAGTGCTCATTTACAACTTCTATTTCTGCCTCAGACTTGACTACCCTATGTTGGGTCTTACATTTTTATGTTGTTCCTGTACATCTGTTATCTGCAACCCCTACAAGAACGGTTACAAGGTGGAGAGTTTGTATTGATTATAGAAGATTGAACAGTGCTACGAGGAAGGATCATTTCCTACTCCCTTTCATTGATCAGATGCTTGAGCGACTAGCTGGACATGAGTATTACTGCTTTCTAGATGGCTACTCGGGATACAATCAGATAGTTGTAGCACCCGTGGATCAAGAAAAAACTGTATTTATATGTCCGTATGGGGTGTTTGCTTGTCGACGGGTGTCGTTTGAATTGTGTAATGCTCCTGCCACTTTTCAAAGGTGCATGTTGTCCATATTCTCTGATACGATTGAGAAACATATCGAAGTATTTATGGACAACTTTTTTGTCTTTGGTTCATCTTTTGATAATTGTTTGATTAATATTTTTCTTGTATTAGAAAGGTGTGAAAAATCTAATTTGGTCCTAAATTGGGGAAAATGTCATTTTATGGTAAGAGAGGGAATTGTGTTAGGCCACGAAATCTCCCACAAGGGGATCGAGGTTGAAAAGGCCAAAGTTGAAGTTATTGAAAAACTTCCCGCTCCTACCAATGAAAAAGGCATTATAAGCTTTTTAGGCCATGCATGATTTTATAGAAGATTTATATAAGACTTTTCAAAAATTGCAAAACTGCTTACAAACCTACTTGTGAAAGATACATCTTTCAAATTCAATGAGGACTGTCTGAATGCTTTTAACAATTTAAAAAATAAGTTGATAGTTGCCCCCATTACCACTGCACCTGGTTGGTCTACCTTTTGAAATCATGTGTGATGCTAGTGATAATGCTATCGGGGCAGTCTTGGGACAAAGAAAGGATAAGTTGTTGCATGTAATCTACTACGGTAGTCATGTTTTGAATCAGGCACAACACAATTATGCCACAATTGAAAAAGAAATATTCGTTGTAGTTTACGCTTTTGATAAATTTTTATCTTATTTATTTGGATCGAAATTTATTGTTTACACTGATCATGCGTCGAGTTAAGTTGTTTGAGTTGTTGGGTTAGGTATAGTTATTATATGTTGATGTAGTCGGAAGTTAGTTTTGGAATTATTCGAAATGGTGTTAAGACTCTCATTGATGATGGTCTTATAGGAAAACCATGCCTCCAAGAAGGAATGACACTCCAAGAGCCAACGTTAATAGGGATGATCAAATGGCGGAAGCTATGAATAACATGGTTGCTTCTGCTGCTGCACAGACTGCTGCCAAGACTCTGCAAGATCTAGAAAAGAGGGGAAGAGAAATTCGTGCTGCTAAGTCAAGAGGATTGGAAGATTTTCGCCGTTACAATCCTCCCAAGAGTATTGGTGGAGGAGTGCAAGGTTGTTGATGGGATCAGCTCACGAGGAGGTGAACTGGGAATCATTCAAAAGGAAGTTTTTAGACAAATACTTCCCGATGATTACCAGGACTAAACTGGGTGATGATTTTCTAAAACTTCATCAGGGGAACATGACCGTGCGTGAATATGCCGCTAAGTTTGAATCCTTGTCAAGGCATTTCAGGTTTTTCCGTGAAGAGATTGATGAACAATTCATGTGTCATCGTTTCCAAGACGGACTAAACAATGAGATTCAAGACTCTGTATTACCCTTGGGAATTCAATGTTTCCAAGCTCTTGTGGAGAAATGTAGAGAAGTGAAGGATAAGAAAAATAAGAGGGCTAGGTGAGGAGGGAATTTTAATTCAGGAGGGCCTAGTCGAGTGAATTATTAGAACAAGGGAAAACAAGTTGCAAAACCTTATAATCGACCACAGAATAACAACAGGGGGAAGAATAGCCCAATGAACCCAAATTTCAGAAGACAATTGGGACAAGGGAATTGATGTTTTTGATGTGGGGAAGAGGGACATTATGCTAATGTTTGTACCTCTAAGGGACTTACTTGCCACAATTTCTAAAAGCCAGAGCACATTGCAAGGGGTTGCACGCTTCTGAAGGTGGAACCAGTGGTGAATGTAACTAGGGCTACCCGTCCTATTGCTAGAGGACGCGTTTATTGTGTGAGTGTTGAAGCTGAAAATCCATCTAGCAATCTGATTCAACGTGACTGTGAGATTGCAGGTAACACTCTAACTGCACTCTTTGATTCGGGGGCAACCCATTCCTTCATTGGCATGGATTGCGTGAATCGTTTGAAGTTATCTGTGTCTGCTTTGCATTTTGATTTGGTTGTTCCCACACCTGCTAAGACTTTGACAGTAAATTATGCATGTTTACATTGTCAAATAACTATTCATAATAGGGATTTCTTGGTTAATTTGATTTGTTTACCTCTACAATCACTCGAGGTCATTCTCGGTATGGATTGGATGTCGTATCATTATGTGATATTGGGTTGTGCTCGCAAACTGGTTCTTTTCCCTGAACCAGGAGTTGTTAAGTATCTAGCTGCTAACAAACTCGGAGTGTCGCTAAGAGAAGGAACTCATGAGTTTTTGTCTTTGGATAATGTGGAGGCAAAGATAAATGTGAACATAGAGGATGTGATACTGGTCAATGAGTATCGGGACGTATTTCCAGCAAAAATTCCAAGATTACCACCGGTAAGAGAAGTGGAATTTTTCATTGATTTGCACCCAAGAACCGGACCTATTTCAATTGCACCGTATTGAATGTCGCCATTGGAATTAAATGAGCTCAAAGAGTTGTTTAATTGGACCTATTTCAGATGCGACTTGGGAATTGAAGAGCAAGATGAGGGAACAACACCCTGAGTTGTTTATCGACACGTAGTTTCGAGGACGAAACTAATTTTACGGGGGTAGTAATATAAGACCCATAGTTTTAAACTCTAACTTATGTTTTTTAGTGTATTTTGGTATTGAACTCTGAGGCTTTTTAGCCAAGTTATTGATACTTTGTGAGTTTAATGCCCAAAAATATCTTTTGATACCCCGATTAAAATTATTCATCGACAAATAAATTAGATTAAGTACGGTGAATCTTTTGTCAAAGTATTTAATACCAGACAATTTGGTTAAAAATATCTCGGGTTGCTGAAAATTGTATCTGTCAATTGATTTGCGACGAGAGTAGATATTTTTATCAAATGGTTTGAGAAGTGATGGGAGGGGATGTGGAAATGTTGATTGTGGTAAATATCTAGATATTTGTTAAGTTATAATTAATATATGTGTATATATATAATATATATATATATATATATATATGTTTGGAGGGAAAAGAAAGGAAAAAGAAATAGAAATGAAAACAGAAAGAAAAGCATTTCCTTTGCGATTCTATCTTCTTTTTCTCTCTGCTTCACGAGAAAAACCAAAAACTGCCGTAACTCAAAACCTCCATTTTCTTCTAGATCTAAGCTTCATTTCACGAAGAGATCGAAGGGAAAGTTACTCATCTCCACGTTGTAGTGCTAGTGAGCCATCTTGGAAGCGATGATTTGAACAAAGATTTTACCGGAATTAATTACAGTACCGTAATCGCGTGTTAGAGCTATCGTTAAGGTAAGGGCTCCTTACAAACTTTTAGTTTGCATTTAGGGACTTATTTGTAGTTGTGTGGAAAATAAGTTTGTTGGGTTTGAAGTGTAGATTTGGGGAAAATGAATTTAATGCTTTTATGGGTGAAAGTTTGGAGTTGGGTTTTTGGTGAAATTGATGAGTGTTTTCGTGGTAAAGGAATTTGATTAATCTATGTGTGTTGTTGAGGAAAAGAAATTTGATGTGTTTGAGTTGCGGTTTGTGAAAATTAGTTTGACATGTGTTATGTTTGAGTTTTGTGGTAATTTGTGGTGATTGATGATTGAACTTGTTGTGGATTTTGTGGTTTTTGAATTGATCGAATTTAATGTAAATTGTGGATTAAATTTGATGTGTGTGGTGGAAAATAAATGTTTGAGTATGCTTTGTGTGGAATTTGAAAATCGTTAGAGTTAAATGAGTATTAAAATTGGGGAATCTTTTAATATCTGCATTTACTTAATGACTGTCGTGAAAATCGTTAGAGTTAAATGAGTATTAAAAATGGGGAATCTTTTAA
>PGWS01019483.1:0-10008 GCA_002896235.1 Cicer reticulatum
TGTTGCCTTAGACTTTACTATCATGTGTTGGGACTTATAGTTTTACTCTTGTACTTCTACATCTGCTATCTACACCACTCATTTTGCAATTAAAAAAAAAAATTGAAAATTAGACTAATGGCAGCGAAACTATTTTTCTCTCAAATTCATTCCCACCAATTCTTTGTCGTTTGAATCGATCCCAATCTCTGTCAATTCTTTGGCCACTAAATCCATTTTTGGTATCAATTTTATCAATTGTTGCTCTATTTCATAAAAAACAATTGCGTTTCTTTCATCTGGAAAGCTATTTTTGGCTAACTCCAATCACAAATGTTTGTCGTCTGAAAAAAATTGTATCGTTTTTGGATTCCTCTCATCGAAACCTTCAAGGGGAACTACTCATTTGCATTTTTCGTTGAAGTTGAAGTCAGACCCTTCTGGCGCTCCGACGAGTCGGTGAGACTTTTTTTTTCTTCTTTTTTTTACAGTTTTTCTCATCGTTTTGACTCCACTTTGACTCCATAAAATTATTATTAATTATTTAACAACTATTTGTATGATCTACATAATTTTTTCGTCGTGTCTCGATGATTTTGTGAACTCACTGATTATTCAGATTCACTCGTTGTACCTTGTCGATCTACAGTTGCAGTTGAAAACATCCATTGATTTCTGTGTTTGAGAAAACGTTAAATAAGGTAAGGGTTGAAAGAGCGTTTGAATTCATGAGTATAATATATTGTGAGATTAACGGGAAAACTGTATTTCCCTACCATTAATCCGGGACTCGCTACGTACAGCAGTAGCCTTTTGAGGGATATATGAATTAATGTGCAAATATGGAAATTGTGAGAATAAAATGTGGAATAGAAATATTTGTAAGGTGTTGATTGATTTAATTTCGTAAATGTGAGTTATTTGATATTGTTGTGATATTGAGTGTCAAATGAATTTTATGTATGTGTTTGATTAGACGGGTTTATGTGAAGTGATAATAAAAGGTTAATTTGTTTTGATAAATTTGTGTGATTATGATGATGTATAATTAATAATAGTGATGTTATAAATTTGTGATGAGTTTATATGTTGAGATTTGATTAACGATAGTGATGTTGTGAATTTGTGATGAGAATATTGAAGTAACCCCATAGTTGGTGAAATAGTTGTGATTTCAGTTTGTGTTTGAGATGACGGTCTTAATGGACTATCATAGGCCAACGAGGGAACAAAGAAATATTAAAAAAATTTGAAGTGGAGATTATTTTATCATAATATAAGTAGGGTTTGAAAAGCCTAATGATTTCGTGGAAGTACAACTGAATGAGCCTGATCGTGGCAGTCTGTTGTTGAGCTTTAAGGAAAAATTGTTAGACCTTGGAGATATTCGGGTGGAGAATTCTTAGGCGACTAAGAGGTAGCATTCCAAATATCGACAGCTACCATGCAACACACATTTACCTTGATTGTCGCATATATGAGTCTTAGGTTGAGTTAAGGGTGAAGTAGTAATGTCGATTTTCACTGAAGGGGGGTTTGAATTGTAAATGTTCCTATTTAAAACTTCCTAAAAAACTTAAGGATTTAACTCAAGAATGATCTTGGTTAAGAAAACACAATAGAGAGCGTCCTTGGTTTTTACCAAAAAACGGAGAACGTTCTTGGTTAGCATGACAAACAGAAATTCAGTTTATGTTTTAATTCAAGTAATCAATCAAGCTTAATAAATAAGGAGATAAGAGAAATAATACCACAAAAGGATGTATCCTGGTTCACCCAACTTGGGCTACCCTAACAGTTGTGTGTTTTTCCACTAGGTGTTTAAAACAAAGAACCTTCTTAGTTTTACAACCCCTAATTCAGATCAGCCTTGATCTACTACAAGCTCTATCTTTTTCTATCCAGAAAGAGATTTAATCATTTCGCCTATCAGCCTTGATATGATTTCAAACAATCTATTCAAACTATTTTAAACTCTTATAGTTTGAGTTTTACAATAATGATGAGATTGTTTTGAAATAATATGAGATGTCTCAACTCTTATTTGAGATACAATTCTTTACAAAGAATTCAGTACAAAAATAACAAAGTAATATGTTTAATTAGAACTGAATCTTTCTTTGAGAAAATGAGAATTTCAAGTATATGAATGTGAATGATTTGTAGGGCTTGATAGCACTTGAACTTCTACAATTTTCCTGAGCATTGGCCTTTCTTTTATAGACATTTTGGAGAATTTAATGATAGTCAAAAGAGATGTTGGTAGTGCTTTATCTTTTTTACCAAAACTACTATATGTGAATAAAAATATTCATCCTTTGAATATGTTTTGAAATCTATTTGACTAGGTTGGTTTATTCGTTCATGATCAAATTTATCTTGTGTTTAATGATCCTTTATGATTCACATAAATCTATTGATGCTAAATTTTTGACCAAGAAACTCGAATATGTTCAAATAAGTTTGGAGAATGATGATGAACTTCGGCAAAGAGAATGAGATTGATACTAAGCTTCTGCAGAATTCTGGAGATTGATAATCATCTGTACTTATATTTTCAGTTTGGTGCTTTCTTGGAGATTGTATGATCAAAAACTTTGAAGTTCATGTTTGTATAATCTGAATGACCTTCCTGATCAATCTGGACATACTTAGTTACAGTATCATCGATTGGTCTATTACTTTCTTATGACAGTCTTAAGCTGGTGAATCCGGTTCATACTTATTTTTAACTGGCTTGTAACTTCTGATCTTATTTTTATCTTAGTATGATTCGAATGCATTCTATGACAAGAATGGATCCTACTTGTTCCTTACAAGTACTGATAACAAATTAGCATGACAATTCAGAGGCAAATCGTTATGTAAAACTAGTGGAGATTGATTGATACTTGAGGCTGTGATGACCAAGTCTTGATCCTTGGAGAGAACATCTCTTCGTTTTAATCCAGATATTCTTATTTCTCTATTCTATTCAGCTTTTTATATGAATATTTTGATTTTCTTGACTCCTATCTTGAATTATTCACTCAAAAGCACAAGTTAATTAACAAACATTTTAGAATCATAATTAATATTCTTAATTAACATTTGTTTATTTTCATCAAAACTTTAATTTGAGAGTTTGTCTTAATAGAGTGAATCTACGAGGATAGGTCCAAATTGAATTATCCGTCCACTGGAATAGTGTAATGGTATCAAGCCTCCTAACCAAGTACTTCAGGGTTAGAATGGTACCATATTGAGAAGTAGAGCCTAAGTTCATGCATAAAATTGCATTTTCTCGTGATTGTTTGGGTATGATTAATGGTATCGTGTGTGATAATAGTTTTTCTTAGAAGATTTGATGTTATAGTAAATGTATTAATTTTATTTAAGTGATTTTGACTTTATAAGGTGTGGCATTTCCTTGAAGAATGTGTGTAACGATACTATTTATTTATGATTAATTGCTTGTTGTTCTTACGTACTTATACTATACTATTAACATGATTTCAAAACTCACCTCATTCATTGTTTGTGTTTGACTGACTTGGTCCTCCGTTTGCATAATCCCAATTATTACAGGTTCATGAGTCTTGAAAAGTTCAAGTTGGGAGAAACCCCAATTCAATAGGTGATATCAGGAATAAGAGTTGTGAATCGTATTTTACTACTTTTACTTTTTTATTAGAAATGACTTGTTTTGTATGAAAATCTTATAAGCACTAGTAAGTTTTTGGAATTAAATAAAGAAACTTTAATTATATCAAGTATATGAGGTTGCATTTTTGTTTATAAGAATAAAGAGTTTAAAGTGTTGCTTTTGAATTTTGAGAAACGTGATATCCTAAATTAATCATAATTTTTTTTATTTACTTGAAAATATATCTTCTTTATCCGTTCTAATGGTAGCAAAAACAAAAAAAAAAACCTACTATAAAATTATTATATATAATTTTGAGATTTACGGTGTCACATTAGTGGTATCAGAGCAGCGTTGTCCAATGAGACTGAGCGAGTGGAGATGTATTCCATTAGTCGAATATTAGTCGTGTCGGTTGTGTTTTGTTATGTATTAATAAATTCCATAGATCATAATTTTTTTCTGTTATATTATTGTGTTATGCTCAACATACTTTTGTAATACCTTAAAATTTATTTTGATAAGTTACTAATTAACACATTCTTTTATGTTTTGCTAATTTTGATTGTACTGCGCTATCTTAATTTTTCCTATGCTAAATGACTTAATATAACAGGAATAAACTTTTTGATTGGACTTCGTGGTTTTTAGTTTCGAACTTTAATATTGCTTTTGTTTGAATGGATAGTTAGAAATACTTTTTTTTATTCACTAGCTATATTACCTTGAAATTATTACATTTTAATCAAGGTAATATTAATTATCGATTATAGATCTTGTCTTTGGGATCATAGCATGTTTTTATAAGTTTATTATCTTGTCAATGAAATTAATTTAGCAACGTTGTGTTAGGAGTAGTTTGTTAATTTGTGGTAACATTACGAAATTCATATTATTGAATAGTATAATTCTAATATTACAAGTTGGTAGAACTTAGAATTAAAAAAAAAATAATGAAGAGTTAAAGTTGAACTTATTTTGTAGAATGAAAATAACTTTTATTTGAATTACTTTTGATTATTTTAAAGAAATTAAATTGAGTTTAATTCTTGTTGATTTATAAAATAACAATAATTCTATACTTCTCATTTTATTTAATATTTAAAATAGCTGAAAATTTACACCACATTTTATTACGTGTTGTTTTTTAGAAAAACAAAAAGATTTGTTGTTCTATTTGTTTAGAGGGGCTTCGTGTGAATATTGAATCATGAGAGTGTTGGGATATTTATTTGAAATAATTTATTTATTTATTTTGATTTTGTGAATTCATTAGAGTTTAACTTGATGTTTAGATTTTAAGAATTTATTAGTGATTTATAATTGTGCTAATAAAAAAAAAGTAAAATGATAAAATGTCTTGAAAAAGAGAAGAAAAATAAAACAAATATTTGAAAACAATTAGCTCAATAGTTAAACTTCTTTTGAAAAATTATCTAAATTTTGGATAATCGATGTATTTTATGAGTAGAATGTTTTTTTTAGTAGAAATGTAGTTGTTGTGTTATCATTGTCAAAATGTACATTTGAGTTTAATATAAGAAGATGACATGTTATTTATACATTTTTTCTTGTTTCATTATTTAACCTAACAAAATGGTATGCATCATGTAGATTGGTATGTGTAGAGTGCACCATGTAAATTGATATGTGTATAGAGATTAAAATTTATTTTACCCTATTTTTAAAATTAGAATAGACCTCTAAAATCATTAAAATTGATGGTGTGTTATGTTTTAGACCAATTTTATGGCTTGATAGAAACTCGAGATGTATCTATAAGCCTATTGAGTACTTGATGTGAGAGGGAGATGTTATTTTGTAGATTTGTCAATTAGTGTAATATGTCAATAACAAAGTATGTCTTAATGATTTGTTTTTTTTGTAAGTTTTTGAGAAAAAAAAATTAGAACTATTTATATATGTTAATTAATTGAAAAATTTCCTATCTATCTATGTATATAGTTTCAATTTTTTTCAAAATATAAGTTAAAAATAATTATTTTTAATAGTGATTAATTATTTAAAATGTGTTTTGACGATTAAGTACAAGTGAAATTTTGGAAATCTTATAGATTTTTAAAATAACGTAATTTATTTTAAGTTTTTTTTTTATTTAGACGTGATTTATTGAAAAATAGTTTAAGAAAAAACTTTGAATTCTCAATGATTTTTTTTGTTTAGTGCTAAGTGATTAGTCGTCCATTTTATAATAATTTAAGTGTAGAAATTAATTTTTAGAATTTCATGTAACATTTAAAGTGGTTTATGTACTACCTGATTCAATTTGGTTTGATAATGTGTTGAATCTTTTGGTAAATAATTATTTTTCTATTTGGAAAATATTTCCTTTAGTTTATTGTAACTTTAGAATGATGAGGATTAATTCAAAAGAAAATTTAGTCGTGATCAATTTGGAGTAGTTAGTCTTCTATGAGAGTATGTTACATATGTGAGAATCATCGTTTGAGTTATGAGATGAACATAAATCTTTGTGCTAATTTTTTGGATTAAAGTATGGTGATGGTGTATACGATTATCTAAATATTAAATTTTGTTTGTGTTACAAGTGTTCTAATTATTGGAATTAGTGTATGAATAAAGAGTGGTCGAGAGCATCTAAAGTGAAATAGTCATATTTTTTTTCGATTCAATTATTGATTATATATTGATGCAAGTGTCGTTGTTACTTCTCGTAGGTTACAATAAATTATTGTGAATGTGTGATTAAGTGAATTTTAACTTGAAGTAAGGAGTAGTAGTTGTGGTGCCGCTTTCACACTCTTGACCACTTTGAAGATACTTCTTAATTAATCCATATTTGATTTGAATGACAGATTTATGGTTATCTTAGTAGTTGACTACATGAGTAAGAGGGCCAGCTACACCGATGACTTATCGTCAATAAAAAGAGGCAACTTCTAGAATTTATATATCTCTAAAGTTTCGCATTGTTCTAAAGTTTCAAATTATTCTAAAGTTTGTGAAAATTTTGAAATTGATATTTTGAAACTTTCGAATATTCTAGAAAGAGGGTAAAAAAATGAAAATTAAAAACTTGAAGGAGAAAATTGGTATTTTCACGTTGTTTGGAGGTGACACGTTAAATGTGGGGTTTCATAGTAGAATGCTCTGCTGCGAGTTGCTCATTACACTTCTATTTCTGCCTCAGACTTGACTACCCATGTTCGGGTCTTACATTTTTAATTGTTGTTCCTGTACATCTGTTATCTGCAACCCCTACAAGAACGGTTACAAGGTGGAGATTGTATTGGATTATAGAGATTGACGTGCTACGAAGGAGGATCATTTCCTACTCCCTTTCATTGATCAGATGCTTGAGCCGACTACTGGACTGAGTATACTGCTTTCTAGATGGCTACTCGGGAACAATCAGATAGTTGTAGCACCGTGATCAAGGAAAAACTGTATTTATATGTCCGTATGGGGTGTTGGCTTGTCGACGGTGTCGTTTGATTGTGTAATGCTCCTGCCACTTTCAAGGTGCTGTTGTCCATTATTCTCTGATACGATTGAGAAACATATCGAAGTATTATGGACAACTTTTTTGTCTTTGGTTCATCTTTTGATAATTGTTTGATTATATTTTTCTTGTATTAGAAAGGTGTGAAAAAATCTTAATTTGGTCTAAATTGGGGAAATGTCATTTTATGGTAAGAGAGCGGAATTGGTGTTAGGCCACGAAATCTCCCACAAGGGATCGAGGGTTTGTTAAAAGGCCAAAGTTGAAGTTATTGAAAAACTTCCCCGCTCCTACAATGAAAAAGCATTATAAGCTTTTTAGGCCATGCATGTTTTTATAGAAGATTATATAAGACTTATTCAAAAATTGCAAAACTGCTTACCACCTACTTGTGAAGATACATCTTTCAAATTCAATGAGGACTGTCTGAATGGTGCTTTTACAATTTAAAAATAAGTGATAGTTGCCCCCATTACACTGCACCTGGTTGGTCTAACTTTTGAAATCATTGTGATGCTAGTGTAATGCTATCGGGCAGTCTTTGGACAAAGAAAGGATAGTTGTTGGCATGTAAGTCTACTACGGTAGTCATGTTTGAATCAGGCACAACACAATTATGCCACAATTGAAAAAGAAATATTCGTTGTAGTTTACCGCTTTTTGATGATAAATTTTTATCTTATTTATTTTGGATCGAATTTATGTTACACTGATCATGCGTCGAGTTAAGTGTTTGAGTTGTGGGGTTAGGTATAGTATTATATGTTGATGTAGTTCGGAAGTTAGCTTTTGGAATTATTCGAAATGGTGTTAAGACTCTCCTTGATAATGGTTCTTATGGGAAAACCATGCCGCCAAGAAGGAATGACACTTCAAAGAGCCAACGTTAATAGGATGATCAAAATGGCGGGGAAGCTATGAATAAAATGGTTGCTTCTGCTCTGCACAGACTGCTGCCCAAGACTCTGCAAGAGATCTAGAAAAGAGGGAAGAGAAATTCGTGGCTTGCTAAGTCAAGAGGATTGGAAGATTTCCGCCGTTACAATCCTCCAAGTATTTGGTGAGGAGTGCAAGGTTGTTGATGGGACAAGCTCACGAGGAGGTGAACTGGGAATCATGTCAAAAGTTTAAGTTTTTAGACAAATACTTCCCGATGAGTACCAGGACTATAAACTGGGGTGATGATTTTCTAAAAACTTCACCAGGGGAACATGACCGTGCGCCGTGAATATACCGCTAAGTTTGATCCGTTGTCAAGGCATTTTCAAGGGTTTTCGTGAAAGAGATTGATGAACAATTCATTGTGGTCATCGTTCCAAGACGGACTAAACAATGAAGATTCAAGACTCTGTCTTACCCTTGGGAATTCAATGTTTCAATGAAGCTCTCTGTGGAGAAATGTAGAGAAGTGAAGGATGAAAAATAAGAGGGCTAGCCGAGGAGGGAATTTAATCAGGAGGGCCCTAGTCGAGTGTGAATTATAGAACATAGGGAAAACAAGTTGCAAAACCTTATAATCGACCACAGAATAACAACAGGGGGAAGAATAGCCCAATGAACCCAAATTTCAGAAGACAATTGGGACAAGGGAATTGATGTTTTTGATGTGGGGAAGAGGGACATTATGCTAATGTTTGTACCTCTAAGGGACTTACTTGCCACAATTTCTAAAAGCCAGAGCACATTGCAAGGGGTTGCACGCTTCTGAAGGTGGAACCAGTGGTGAATGTAACTAGGGCTACCCGTCCTATTGCTAGAGGACGCGTTTATTGTGTGAGTGTTGAAGCTGAAAATCCATCTAGCAATCTGATTCAACGTGACTGTGAGATTGCAGGTAACACTCTAACTGCACTCTTTGATTCGGGGGCAACCCATTCCTTCATTGGCATGGATTGCGTGAATCGTTTGAAGTTATCTGTGTCTGCTTTGCATTTTGATTTGGTTGTTCCCACACCTGCTAAGACTTTGACAGTAAATTATGCATGTTTACATTGTCAAATAACTATTCATAATAGGGATTTCTTGGTTAATTTGATTTGTTTACCTCTACAATCACTCGAGGTCATTCTCGGTATGGATTGGATGTCGTATCATTATGTGATATTGGGTTGTGCTCGCAAACTGGTTCTTTTCCCTGAACCAGGAGTTGTTAAGTATCTAGCTGCTAAAAAACTCGGAGTGTCGCTAAGAGAAGGAACTCATGAGTTTTTGTCTTTGGATAATGTGGAGGAAAAGATAAATGTGAACATAGAGGATGTGATACTGGTCAATGAGTACCGGGACGTATTTCCAGCAAAAATTCCAGGATTACCACCGGTAAGAGAATTGGAATTTTTCATTGATTTGCACCCAAGAATCGGACCTATTTCAATTGCACCGTATCGAATGTCGCCATTGGAATTAAATGAGCTCAAAGAGTTGTTTAATTGGACCTGATTTCAGATGCGACTTTGGGAATTGAAGAGGCAAGATGAGGAACAACACCCTGAGCTTTGGTTGTATCGACACGTAGTTTCGAGGACGAAACTAATTTTACGGGGGTAGTAATATAAGACCCATAGTTTTAAACTCTAACTTATGTTTTTTAGTGTATTTTGGTATTGAACTCTGAGGCTTTTTAGCCAAGTTATTGATACTTTGTGAGTTTAATGCCCAAAAATATCTTTTGATACCCCGATTAAAATTATTCATCGACAAATAAATTAGATTAAGTACGGTGAATCTTTTGTCAAAGTATTTAATACCAGACAATTTGGTTAAAAATATCTCGGGTTGCTGAAAATTGTATCTGTCAATTGATTTGCGACGAGAGTAGATATTTTTATCAAATGGTTTGAGAAGTGATGGGAGGGGATGTGGAAATGTTGATTGTGGTAAATATCTAGATATTTGTTAAGTTATAATTAATATATGTGTATAT
>PGWS01019484.1:0-14028 GCA_002896235.1 Cicer reticulatum
TGATTTCAAACAATCTATTCAAACTATTTTAAACTCTTATAGTTTGAGTTTTACAATAATGATGAGATTGTTTTGAAATAATATGAGATGTCTCAACTCTTATTTGAGATACAATTCTTTACAAAGAATTCAGTACAAAAATAACAAAGTAATATGTTTAATTAGAACTGAATCTTTTCTTTGAGAAAAATGAGGAATTTTCAATATATGAATGTGGAAATGATTTGTAGGGGGGCTTTGATAGCACTTGAAAAACTTCTAACAATTTTTCCTGAGCATTGGCCTTTCTTTTATAGAACATTTTTTGGAGAATTTAATGTTAGTTCAAAGAGAGTTGTTAGTGGCTTTATCTTTTACAAAACTTTACTATATGTGAATAAAAATATTTTCATCTTGCCTTTGAATATGGTTTTGAAATTCTTATTTGGGGGACTAGGTTTGGTTTATTCGTTCATGATCCCAAAATTTATTCTTGTAGTTTTAATGATCCTTTATGATTCACAATAAATCTTATTGATTGCTAAAATTTTGACCAAGAAACCGAATATGTTTTCAAATAAGGTTTTGGAGAATGATGATTTGAACTTCGGCAAAGAGAATGAGATTGATACTATCACTTCTGCAGGAATCTGGAGATTGATAATCAATCTGTACTTTCAAGTTTTGTGCTTTCTGGAGATTAAATGATCAAAACTGAGGTCAGTGTTTGATCAATCTGATGACTTCCTGACAATCTGGACAATTGTACATATCATGGAGGTTAACCTTTCTGACAATTAAGGCTGGTGAAAGGTTCATACTTATTAACTTGCTTGATTTTCATGAGCTTTATCTTAGTGATTCAAAATGCATTCTATGACTAGAATGGGATCCTACTTGTTTCCTTACCAAGTACTGATAACATTAGCATGAAATTCAGAGGCAAAAATATATTTGTAAACTAGTGGAGATTGATTGATCTTGAGGGCTGTGATGACCAGTCTTGATCTTGGAGAACACTTCTTCGTTTTATCCAGAATATTTCTTGTTTCTTTATCTATTCAGTTTTTATATGATTTATTTGATTTTTCTTGACTCCTATCTTTGAATTAATTCACTCAAAAGCACAAGTTAAATTAAACATAACATTTTAGAACATAATTAATATTCTTAATTAACCCTTTGTTTATTTTCATCAAAACTTTAATTTGAGAGTTTGTCTTAATAGAGCGAATCTACGAGGATAGGTCCAAATTGAATTATCCGTCCACTGGAATAGTGTAATTGTATCAAGCCTCCTAACCAAGTATTTCAGGGTTAGAATGGTACCATATTGAGAAGTAGAAGCCTAAAGTTCATGCATAAAATTGCATTTTCTCGTGATTCTTTGGGTATGATTAATGGGTATCATGTTGATAATAGTTTTTTCTTAGAAGATTTGATGTTATAGTAAAATGTATTAATTTTATATTGGAGTGATTTGACTTTATAATGTGAGGCATTTCCTTGAAAGAATGTGTGTAACGATACTATTTATTTATGATTAATTGCTTGTTCTTCTTACGTACTTATACTATACTATTAACATGATTACAAAACTCACCTCATTCATTGTTTGTGTTTGACTGACTTGGTCCTCCGTTTGCATAATCCCAATTATTACAGGTTCATGAGTCTTGAAAGTTCAAGTTGGGAGAAACCATTCTAATAGGTGATATCAGGAATAAGAGTTGTGAATCGATTTTACTTTTACTTTTTTAATTGAAATGACTTTTTGTAATGAAATCTTATAAGCACTAGTAAGTTTTGGAATTAAATAAAGAAACTTAATTATATCAAGATATGGGAGATTGCATTTTTTTATAAGAATAAAGAGTTTAAAGTGTTGCTTTTGAATTTTGAGAAACGTGATTCTAATTAATCATAATTTTTTTATTTACTTGAAAATATATCTTCTTTACCGCTTCTAATGTAGCAAAACAAAAACTACTATAAAATATTATATATTATTTGGAGATTAGGTGTCACATTAGTGGTATCAGAGCAGGTTTGTCCAAATGAGAGAGCGAGTGGAGTGTCGATTCATTAGTCGAATATTAGTCGTGTCGGTTGTGTTTTGTTATGTATTAATAATTTTCCATATCATAATTATTTTTCTTGGTATATATTATTGTGTTATGCACAACATACTTTTGTTAATACTTAAAATATTTTGTAAGTTACTAATTAACCATTTTTTGTTTGCTAATTTTGATTGTACTGCGCATTCTTAATTTTTATCTTAATGACTTAAATATAAAGGAAAACTTTTTGATTGGGACTTGTGGTTTTAGTTTCGGAACTTTGAATATTTGCTTTTGTTTGAATGGATAGTTAGAAATATTTTTTTTATTTCACTAGCTAATCTTTTGAATTATTAATTTAATCAAGGTAATATTAATTATCGATTATAGATCTTGTCTTTTGGGATCATAGCATGATTATTAAAGTTTTTATCTTGTCAATGAAATTTAATTTAAGAACGTTGTTAGGAGTAGTTTTTGAAACATTACGAAATTCCATATATTGATAGTAATAAATTCTTAAAATATACAAGTTGGTAGAACTTAGAATTAAAAAAAATCAATAAAGAGTTAAAGTTGACTTTATTTTTTGTAGAATGAAAATAAATTTTTATTTGAATTACTTTTGATTTATTTTAAAGGAAATTAAATTGAGTTATTAATTTTGTTATACTTCTCATTTTATTTAATATTTAAAATAGCGAAATTTTACACCACATTTTATTACGTGTTTGGTTTTTTAGAAAAACAAAAAGATTTGTTGTTCTATTTGTTTTAGAGGGGGCTTCGTGTGAATATTGAATCAGAGAGTTGTTGGGAATATTTATTTGAATAATTTATTAAATTTATTTTGATTTTGTGAATCATTAGAGTTTAATTTGATGTTTAGATTTTAAGATTTTATTAGGATTTATAATTGTGCTAATAAAAAAAAAGTAAAATGATAAAATGTCTTGAAAAAGAGAAGAAAAAAATAAAACAAAATATTTGAAAACAATTAGCTCAATAGTTTAACTTCTTTTGAAAAAATATCTAAATTTTGGATAAATCGATGTATTTTATGAGTTAGAATGTTTTTTTTTTAGTAGAAATGTAGTTGTTGTGTTTCATTGTCAAAATGTAACATTGAGTTTAATATAAGAAGGATGACAGTGATATTTATACATTTTTTCTTGTTTCATTATTTACCTAACAATTGGTATGCATCATGTAGTTGGGTATGTGTAGAGTGCACCATTGTAAATTGATGTGTGTATAGAGATTAAAATTTATTTTACCCTATTTTTAAAATTAGAATAGACCTCTAAAATCATTAAAATTGATGGTGTGGTTATGTTTTAGAACCAATTTTATGGCTTGATAGAAACTCGAGATGTATCTATAAGCCTATTGAGTACTTGATGTGAGAGGGAGATGTTATTTTTGTAGATTTGTCAATTAAGTGTAATTCACTGTCATAACCAAAGTATGTCTTATGATTTGTTATTTTTTGTAAAGTTTTGAGAAAAAAAATTTAAGAACTATTTTATATATGTTATTAATTGAAAAATTTCCTATCTATCTATGTATATAGTTTCAATTTTCTTTCAAAATATAAGTTAAAATAATTATTTATAGTGATTAATTATTTAAAAATGTGTTTTTTTGACGATTAAAGTACAAGTGAAATTTGGAAAATCTTATAGATTTTTAAAATACACGTAATTTATTTTAGTTTTTTTTTTATTTAGACGTGATTATTATGAAAAATAGTTTAAGAAAAAAACTTTGAATTCTCAATGATTTTTTTTTTGTTTGAGTGCTAAGTGAGTTTAGTCATAATTCCATTTTTATAATAAATTTAAGTGTAGAAATTAAGTATTTTAGAATTTCATGTAACATTTAAAGTGGTTAATGTACTACCTGATTATCAATTGTGGTTTGATAATGTGTTGAATCTTTTGGTAAATAATTATTTTTTCTATTTGGAAAATATTTCCTTTATTTTATTGTAACTTTAGAATGATGAGGATTAAATCAAAAGAAAATTTAGTCGTGATCAATTTGGAGTAGTTAGTCTTCTATGAGAGTATGTTACATATGTGAGAATCATCGTTTGAGTTATGAGATGAACATAAAATCTTTGTGCTAATTTTTGGATTAAGTATGTGATGGTGTATACGATTATCTAAATATTAAATTGTTTGTGTTACAAGTGTTCTAATTATTGGAAATTAGTGTATAGAATAAGAGTGGTCGAGAGCATCTAAAAGTGAAATAGTCATATATTTTTTTCGATCAAATTATTGATTATATATTGATGCAAGTGTCGTTGTTACTTCTCGTAGGTTACAAATAAATTATTGTGAATGTGTGATTAAGTGAAATTTTAACTTGAAGTAAGGAGTAGTAGTTGTGGTGCCGCTTTCACACTCTTGAACCACTTTGAAGATACTTTTAATTATCCATATTTGAATTTGAATGACCAGATTTATGGTTATCTTAAGTAGTTGACTACATGAGTAAGAGGGACCAGCTACACCGATGACTTATCGTCAATAAAAGAGGCAACTTCTAGAATTTTATATTTCTAAAGTTTCGCATTGTTCTAAAAGTTTCAAATTATTCTAAAGGTTTTGAAAATTTTGGAAATTGATTATTTTGAAACTTTCGAATATTCTAGAAAGAGGGGTAAAAAAATGAAAAATTAAAAACTTGAAGGGAAAAATTGTATTTTCACGTTGTTTGGGAGGTGACACGTTTTAAATGTGGGGGTTCATAGTAGAATGCTCTGCTGCGAGTTGCTCATTACACTTCTATTTCTGCCTCAGACTTGACTACCCTATGTTGGGTCTTACATTTTTATTGTTGTTCCTGTACATCTGTTATCTGCAACCCCTACAAGAGACGGTTACAAGGTGGAGAGTTTTGTATTGATTATAGAAGATTGAACAGTGCTAAGAGGAAGGATCATTTCCTACTTCCTTTCATTGATCAGAACGCCTATGAGCGACTAGCTGGACATGAGTATTACTGCTTTCTAGATGGCTACTCCGGGATACAATCAGATAGTTTGTAGCACCCGTGGATCAAGAAAAAACTGTATTTATATGTCCGTATGGGGTGTTTGCTTGTCGACGGGTGTCGTTTGAATTGTGTAATGCTCCTGCCACTTTTCAAAGGTGCATGTTGTTGCCAATTCTCTGATACGATTGAGAAACAATATCGAAGTATTTATGGACAACTTTTTTGTCTTTGGTTCATCTTTTTGATAATTGTTTGATTAATATTTTTCTTGTATTAGAAAGGTGTGAAAAATCTAATTTGGTCCTAAATTGGGGAAAATGTCATTTTATGGTAAGAGAGGGACATTGTGTTAGGCCCACGAAATCTCCCACAAGGGATCGAGGTTGAAAAGGCCAAAGTTGAAGTTATTACGAAAAACTTCCGCTCCTACCAATGAAAAGGCATATATAAGTTTTAGGCCATGCATGATTTATAGAAGATTATATATAGACTTTCAAAAAATTGGCAAAACTGCTACAAAACCTACTTGTGAAAGATACATCTTTCAAATTCAATAGGACTGTCTGAATGCTTTTAACAATTTAAAAAATAAGTTGTAGTGCCCCCATTACCACTGCACCTGGTTTGGTCCTACCTTTTGAAATCATGTGTGATGCTAGTATAATGCTTATCGGGGCAAGTCTTGGACAAAGGAAGGATAAGTTGTTGCATGAGATCTACTAACGGTAAGTCTGTTTTGAATCAGGCACAACACATATGCCCACAATTGAAAAAGAAATATTCGTGTAGTTTTACGCTTTTGATAAATTTTTATCTTATTTATTTGAGATCGAAATTTATTGTTACAACTGATCATGCGTGAGGTTAATGTTGTTTGAGTGTTGGGTTAGGTTATAGTTTATTATATGCTTGATGTAGTCGGTTAAGTTAGGTTTTGGAATTCTTCGAAATGGTGTTAAGACTCTCCTTGATAATGGGTCTTAATGGTGAAAACCATGCCGCCAAGAAGGGGAATGACCACTCAAAGAGCCAACGTTATAGGGATGATCAAATGGCGGAAAGCTATGGAACTAACATGGTTGCTTCTGCTGCTGCACAGACTGCTGCGCAAGCACTCTGCAAGAGATCTAAGAAAGAGGGAAGAGAAATATCGCGTGGCTGCTAAGTCAAGAGGATTGGGAAAGATTTTCGCCGTTTACAATCCTACCCAAGAGTATTGGTGGAGGAGTGCAAGGTTGTCGTTGATGGGATCAGCTCACGAGGAGGTGAACTGGGAATCATTTCAAAAGTAAGTTTTTAGACAAAATACTTCCCGATGAGTACCAGGACTTAAACTGGGTGATGATTTTCTAAAACTTCACCAGGGGAACATGACCGTGCGTGAATAATACCGCTAAGTTGAATCCTTGTCAAGGCATTCAGGTTTTCCGTGAATGAGATTGTGTGAACAATTCATGGGGTGTACATAACGTTTGCCAAGCGCGGACTAAACAATGAGAATTCTAAGGACTCTGTCTTACCCCTGGAATTCAATGTTTCCAAGCTCTTGTGGAGAAATGTAGAGAAGTTGAAGGATAATGAACAAATAACGAGGCTAGCCGAGGAGGGAATTTTAATTCAGGAGGCCTGTCGAGTGAATTAATTAGAACAGCGGAAAACAAGTTGCAAAACCTTACTAATCGCTCACAGAATAAACAACAGGGAAGAATAGCCCCACGAACCCAAATTTCAGAAGATCACATTGGGACAAGCGGAATCGATGTTTTTGATGTGGGGAAGAGGGACATTATAACTAATTGGTTGACTCTAAGGGACTGTAACTTTCCACAATTTGTCTTAAAAGCCAGAGCACTTTATGTTGCAAGGGATTGCAACGTCTCTGAAGGTGCGAACCAGTGGTGAAATGTAACTAGGGCTACTAGTCTATTGCTAGAGGACGCGTTTTATTGTGTGAGTGCTGAAGCTGGAATTCAATCTAGCAATCTGATTCAACGTGACTGTGAGATTGCAGGGTACACTCTAAACTGCACTCTTTGATTCGGGGGCAACCCATTCCTTTCATGCCATGGATTGTGTGGAATCGTTTGAAGTTATATGTGTCTTGCTTTTGCATTTTTGATTTTGGTTTGTTTCCCACGCCTGCTAAGACTTTGACAGTTTAAATTCTGCATGTTTACATTGTAAAATAATTATTCATAATAGGGATTTCTTGGTTAATTTTGATTTGTTTAACCTTCTACATCACTCGAGGTCATTCTCGGTATGGATTGGATGTCGTATCATTATGTATTGGGTTGTGCTCGCAAACTGGTTCTTTTCCCTGAACCAGGAGTTGTTTAAGTATCTAGCTGCTAACAAACTCGGAGTGTCGCTAAGGAGAGAAGGAACTCATGAGTTTTTTTGTCTTTGGGATAATGTGGAGGCAAAAGATAAATGTGAACAATTAAGAGGATGTGATACTGGTTTTCAATTGAGTATGGGACGTATTTCCAGCAAAAATTCAAGATTACCACCGGTAAGAGAAGTGGAATTTTTCATTGATTTGCACCCAAGAACCGGACCTATTTCAATTGCACCGTATTGAATGTCGGCCAATTGGAAATTAAATGAGCTCAAGAGTTGTTTTAATTGGACCTATTTTCAGATGCGACTTGGGAATTGAAGAGCAAGATGAGGGAACAACACCCTGAGTTGTTTAATTCGACACGTAGTATTCGGAGGACGAAAACTAATTTTACGGGGGTAGTAATATAAGACCCATTGTTTTAAAACTAATAACTTATGTTTTTAGTGTATTTTGGTATTGACTCTGAGGCTTACCAGCCAGTTTATTGATTTACTTTGGTGAGTTTAATGCCCAAAAATATCTTTTGATTACCCCGATTAAATTATCATCGACAAATAAGATTAGATTAATACGGTGATATCTTTTGTCAACCAGTATTTAATACCAGACAATTTGGGTCTAAGCAAATATCGTCGGGTTGCTGAAAAATATGTATTGTCAATTGATTTGCGCGACGAGTAGATATTTCTTTATCAATGGTTTGAGAAGTGATGGGAGGGGATGTGGAATGTTGATTGTGGTAAAATATCTAGATATTTAGTTAAGTGTAGGAATTAATTATATGTGTATATATATATACTCACTAAAACTTTAGTTACTACGATATATATATGTTGGAGGAAAGAAAGGAAAAGGAAGAAAGGAAAACAGAAGAAAGCATTTCCTCGCGTTCTTATCTTCGTTTTTCTCTCTATTCAAGAAAACAAAAATGCCATAAACTCAAACCTCCATTTTCTTCTAGATCTAAGCTTCATTTCACGAAGAGATCGAAGGGAAAGTTACTCATCTCCACGTTGTGGTGCTAGTAGCCATCTTGGAAGCGATGATTTGACAAAGATTTTACCGGAATTAATTACGGTACCGTAATCGCGTGTTAGAGCTATCTTTAAGGTAAGGGCTCCTTCCAAACTTTTAGTTTGCATTTAGGGACTTATTTGTAGTTGTGTGGAAAATAAGTTTGGTTGGGTTTGAAGTGTAGATTTGGGGAAAATGAATTTAATGCTTTTATGGGTGAAAGTTTTGGAGTTGGGTTTTTGGTGAAATTGATGAGTGTTTTCGTGGTAAAGGAATTTGATTAATCTATGTGTGTTGTTGAGGAAAAGGAAATTTGATGTGTTTGAGTTGCGGTTTGTGAAAAATTAGTTTGACATGTGTTATGTTTGAGTTTTTGTGGTATTTGTGGTGATTGATGATTGAACTTGTTGTGGATTTTGTGGTTTTTGAATTTGATCGAATTTAATGTAAATTGTGGATTAAATTTGATGTGTGTGGTGGAAAATAAATGTTTGAGTATGCTTTGTGTGGAAATTGAAATCAGTTAGAGTTAAATGAGTATTAAAATTGGGAAATCTTTTAAATATCTGCATTAACTTATGACTGTCGTGAAAATCGTTTAGAGTTAAAAATGCAGTATTAAAAATGGGGAATCTTTTATTATCTGCATTTACTTAATGATTGTCGTGGATAGGATCAGAGTATGCTCATGCATTTCATTGTACATGGCGATCAGATGAAGGCCATGGTGATAGTGGTGACCCGATGGACCACGAGATGATGCCATGTGATTTGTTGTTCATCTTATACCTTGCGGGGGATTGGTCGTCGGGTGTAGGTCCGCAATAGACTACACATTTTTGGTAAAATCGTGCTGACCCGTGAAGGTGGCACCTCAGTAATAGTACTTTCGGCCTGTGAATAGGCGGTACATTTTATAATTTACGTTTTTAGTAAATCGTGTTGACCCGTGATAGGTAGGCACGCTCGGTAATTTAGTACTTCGGCATGTATAAGGCGGTACAGTATATGGACATACGGCCCCTCGAGGAGGTTTTGGTTTGGAATTTCCGAGTCCATGCATTTTGGAATATACACATTGCATTAGGGTGCTTGGCAGCGAGTCATGTTTGATTCAAGATTTATGATTGAGTGTTTGAACTCAAGTTGTCATTGTGATTATGCTTTAATTGCTAAGTGTGAATGTTTTGGATTTGTGTGTAAGTGTGATTGATTGCAAAACCTTTTCGAAACTCAAATTGTCATTGTCATTGTGCTATAATTGCTAAGTGTGATTGTTTGGATTTGTGTGTAAGTGTTGATTGATTTCAAAACCCTTTTAAAAGCTGAATTTTGTTGTTTTCTGCTGTTTTCTGATGTGTATTCGAATATAGAAGGTTGTATTCAAATACAGACATCCTATTTTAGTTACTGACTTATATGTAGTCGAATACAGAAGGTTGTAATCGAATACAAACATCTTGTTTTTGCTGCTGATTTCTAAAATAGGCCTTGTGTTCGAATACAAAAAAAATGGTTGTTTCGAATACGATAGTTTTGGCAGTTTTTGTTTAAAAACTTCATTTTTCACTTGATTTGGCATTGTTTAACATATAGAAACCCCTTTCAAGGTCCATGCTAAAATTGAAAAAAGCCATTTTATGCATTTGAAATTAATGCTATGTGTTATTTGTTAATTTCGATTGGTGACCCTTTACACTATTGCTTGAAATAGGGCTTTGGCCTCAGATGGAACCAGGATCTTCCCACCAGTTAGTACCCTTATTAATGGGAAAGGTAGGTTGGACACACCTGAATGCAGCTGTGTCAGGAGGGATCTTGCGGGGCGCGTGGAGATTCACCCGAGTTGTAAGTTTTTTTGAGTCATGATTATTAGACGGTTTGTATAGGGACTAGAGTCTTTCTTTTGTGGATGTATTTACAGTATGTTGGAAGACTGTACTTATACCAATTATGTCAGCTAGCTTTTAATTTGATGGGTCCATGTACACTTTTGATGTGAACGTGGGGAAGTTAAGGATTTTTGGGGCAGGGCTATGTACAGGTGTCTTGCCAAGAATACTTGGGTATGAGCTATGTCTATAGGTCTCAATAGTCACGGTGCCATTTATTGCTGTTTTAAATACTTTGGATCATTATTTCAAACTATTTTCGCTGTTTGAAAATGTTGTGGACTTTCTTTTGTCGTTTGTGTTACAACTTAAATATTTATCCAAAAGTATTTTCCTTATTTATTTCTTTTGTTTTTTATTGGAATTTGTTTAAAAAAGAAAATTCACTCGCCACTGTTAAAAATCGGAGTGTTACATTTAATAACCTTCAAGAAAAAAAACTTACTGTATTATATAAAAATTCGTAAGAACTCCGCAGGAAATTACATGTGGATCATTTGGACACCGCAGAAATTCCTTAAAATAATTGTGAGGTGGAGCCAATATTCCTTGGAGTACTCCTGCGGAACAATGCCGCAGGGAAATGTCGAGGAAATGCCGGAGGAAATACTATTTTCTTGTTTCAAGATCTGACGTAGGATGTTGCATTGAAGCTGAAAAACAAAATTTTGGTTTTTCTGTTGTTTTCTAGAATTGTATCGACATTTGGTGGAAAATTCTGAAACAAATTTAAAATCAAAACTTTGAATTTAAGTGATAATTGATCTTTCATCGTTTTAAATATCAACATGTTATCATTTTTGTTGTTTAAAATTCAAAATTATCAAAATTTTCAAAACAAACCAAAAACAAATTTAAATTTCATCTTCAATATAAGGCAAATTTCATCAAAATGCATAACTTAAATATTTCAAATAAACTCATATATTTAATCTCCAACAAAATCAAATTTTATTTTAATAAAAGATAAAAATATAAGTTTATTTAAAATTTATTTATTATTATTATTATTAACATGCTTCGATAAGTGCCTTTTAATAACGGGATATGTCATAATGATTGGTTATTATTAATTTAACATGCTTTCGTGGTGCCTCTAATGATGTGATATGGTCATATGAATTATTTTTTTACAAAACTCATTTGAACTTCTTAAAAGGCCACATATTGATGATAAGGAAGGGATACTACAAGCATTAATGCCATGAAACCATAGATTCTACACTGTTTTATTGAAGATATGTAATTGTTTTATTGTAATGTATTTTTGGACTCTTTTTGAGTATTCGTTTTCCTTAATGTGTTGTCCAACCAGTAGTAGCTTAGTCACATGTTCTAGTAGGGGAATTGATTATAGTCTTGATGGAAATCTTCAAGAATTGTTCATGAGTTGTGAATGATACTTATCATAAATAGTTATCAGAATCAATTTTAATAATAAAATAAGTTTAATTTATTAAAATGAAATTTTTAATTTGATAGTCAAATCGACTATATTTGAATAGTATTCAACATTGTTTTATCTAAATCATGGTGTATTCATCAATTAGATGTTCAACACGCCTTTTTGTATGAAAATATTGATGAACCTTCGTACATGTACTACTCTCTTGGTTTTCAGAGTCCTCAACATTGTGATTATGTATGCTTGTTTAAAGAAGTCATTATGTGGACTCAAACAGCACCTTCGTTGGCTTGTCACGAGCGTTTTTTTTATTTTGTAGGGCTAACATTGTGTTTTCTACAGTGTCTCAATTAATTATTTGGTTTATTTATAATTGCAACAATGACACAATTTATATTCTTTTTTATGGGATGACATTTTCTTGATGCGTCTTCAGGATTATCTCGTCAATTCATCCGTGGTCTTAATTGGGTTGATGCGGCTTTAGATACTCTCCGGTTCAATCATTGTGTCTTAATTGGTTGTGAATTTTTCTATGAAGGAATTTGTGTCGCCATTTATGGGTATTATCTATTACACACATTCATAAGGTCTTTCTTTCTTTCACAAAATAAATATGCAACTAAAAATCATTGAACGAGTTGGTATGTCTTCCTGCAAATCACCTTCCACACCACTTACACAAAGAAAACTCAATGGGCTGGAAGAGATTCAATGATTAAAAGTTGGTGTAACTTTTGTTATGATTAATAAAATAAAGATAAACCATCAAAACATATATTAGATAAAAGATAAAAAACTAAAATTATATATGAGTCTTTTTCATCATAATTTTTTTTTTTTCTTATTAATATTAATTAATTAAACCCCCACCCAATCACCATAAACATGACATAGCCAACATCCCCATAAGGAGTACTTAATATGGTTCACGCTGCAATTTGTGAGAAGAAAAACATTGGAAAAGTTTGTGAGGGATTCACACTGTTGTTTAGGGTTTTCTGTAGGTTAGGAGGTTTTACGTAGATTGAATGAAGATTTTGGACTCTTCTAGCCTTCTAGGCTATGGTGGATGTGGGTTCTAAAGATTAGTTTAGGAATAGGACAAAGATGAAAAAGAAAGAAATGAGGGTGATTATGTAAAGTAAGGCAATAATATATAATTTTTTTTTAATGTAACATTCACTCTGTCTCATAACGAGGGTCACTTCAATAAAAAATAGTCTCAATGAATATCATTTATAATTTTTAATGCAACTTTAATTTTTTTTATATTATTCTTCAATAATTACTATATACACAACTTTCATAATTTATCATAGAGTAAACCACTAATTTGATCCTTCAATTTGTAAACCTCGGTCAAAATGCTCCATCAAATTTATGTTAAATCAAAAAGCTCATCAGTTCTATTTAACGTCAAAAAAATTCTACCTTCGTCAATGCGCCTCGTTAGAGATATTGATGTGTACATATTAAGTTATACAGTAGCACATAAACGTGGATGTCACGTCATAGACAACATTTTGATAATTAATAGGCACATTAAGAGGTCAAACACTACTTTCTTTCTATTTATTTTTTCCCACAAATTCATAAATCTCTAATTCTCAAATTAGAAAATAACAAATTCAAAATTGCATCATCCAAATCACATATTTTTCTAAATTTCTATCCATAAATTGTTAGTTCGGGAAGTAGATGCAGTAATCAATTCATAAAGAGTAAAACAATAACATAAAAGCGATTCACGTTGGGTCCACCAAAAATTTGTGGAGAAAGTGTTGGTCTCTGCAGGGGTGACAGAGTAACCAATTGCATAATGTGTAATAGACCAATACTTGTAAAATTAGTGTCTTGATCTTGGGTTCTTTAAAGCAGATTGGGCAAAGTAAACCAATTAACTATATTAGTATTACAAAAATATAAGTCCCAACACGTGATTCTATTCCTTGTGTTTGGCCCTCAAAACAATGAACCGTGAAAGGCTATCATTTTTTCCATTTCTTTGATCATTTCAACAAGATCAAACAATTTGGATTTCATCTATGTTAATTCCTTCTTTCACATCAATTTTTACTATGAGATGTTGAAATCGTCTCTACTCTCATCTCTCTCAAATTTCCTCCATGATACATAAATTAGTCTAAATTTTTTTATCATCCTAAGAATACATCAACATAAAATTTATCATATAGATTCATGAACACTAGTTAAAACACTAAATGTCTAATCAACGAACAAATGCTCAAACTATAGAAATAAAAGTTAAAAAACTTCTAAAGATGCATCAACATAAGTAGATGATTTTATAGCATATAA
>PGWS01019488.1:0-15069 GCA_002896235.1 Cicer reticulatum
AAAGAGTCGGACTTTGATTCTGTGTTAGATTGCTGAGTATCTACAAGGATCAGAGGGTGATCAATAGGAAAAAGATCATTAAGATAGATGGGTTTCGGGGAGGAAACTGGACAATCTGTAATTGATTCTTTCTATTGGAGAAGAAAATCTGAAATCCGTTTGGATTGTCAGGACTGGATGTAGGTTGTCAAGTTGACAACTGAACCAGTATAAATTCTTTGTGCAATCTTCTCTAACCCTTAACTCCTTTAATTTTCTATCTTGATATAGTTGTATATGTGATTAATATTAGATGCATGTTAAACATATTCTGTGATAAGTAATATTGTTTAATCTGATAATTTGACTTGTATGCATCTTGGTTAATCTTATATCAATCTAACAGACTTGCTAATCTTGTATGCCACAATTTAATTTCCGCTGTGTGTATGAAATTGATTTAATTTCATAAAGAACTGATACATTCTGATATATTCCGATTATTACGAGGTCGTACCAACCAACAATTGGCCTCAGAGCCTAACTTTTCGAGAGGTAACACTCATAAAAGCACTATGGCCTCAAACGATTTTCTGGGAGAAGGCGCATCGTTAGCAAGACCTCCAGCTTTCAACGGAACAGCTTATATGTCTTGGAAGCACAGGTTGCTAATCTTCTTGTAAGCCAGTGGCATAGACATTCTTGACGCTGTTGAAAACGGTCCATATATTCCCAAGATTGCAGGAACAAATGACTCAATGATTCTCAAGCCTAGAGCCGACTGGTCAGACGATGACAAGAAAAAGGTAGGTTATAATGCTAAGGCTAAGAACATTATAACATCTGCTCTTTGTGCAGAAGAATTCTTTAGAGTGTCAAACTGCAAGTCAGCAAAAGAAATGTGGGACATTCTTCAAGAAACACATGAAGGAACCACAGATGTGAAGAGAGCTCGCGTAAACACACTTATGCACGAATATGAGTTATTCAGCATGAAAAGGGACAAATCCATCAGTGATCTGCAAACCAGATTCACACACATTGTGAACAATCTTCACGCATTGGGAAAGCAAGTGGACAACGAACAGCAGATTGGAAAAATTTATGAGATGTCTAACCAGAGAATGGCAGCCAAAAATAACAGCCATAGCAGAATCTAAAGATCTAGCAAAGATGACGACTACAACTTTGTTTGGAAAAACTAAGGGAACATGAAATGGAATTACATCGACTGGACGAATCAGAAATGGAAAGCCGCAAAAAGAAAGGACTATCCCTGAAGGTTCAAGCCCAGCAATCGAAAACTGAATCAGATAGCTGCTCAGATCAATCCAGTAGTGAATCTGAAGAGCCGGAAATCGGGTTGCTTGTCAAGAAATTCAAGAAGTTTCTGAAGAAGAAAGACAACAAATTCAGAAAACCATCTAGCTCCAAGACTACTGACAACAAGACCATTACATGCTATGAATGTGGTAAAACTGGTCACATAAAGTCAGAATGCTACAAATTGAAAAACAAGAATAGAGCTACAAAATCAAAAGGCAAGGAACCAGTCACCAAAACCAGAAAAGCTTATATTGCATGGAATGATAACGATGAATCCTCTGCATCTTCTGATGAAGAAGAAGTCAACTTGTGTCTCATGGCAGATACAGATTCAGAATCAGAAAATGAGGTTAGTTCACAATCTAATCCAACATATGATGAGCTACAAGAAGCTTTCAATGAACTGCATGATGATTATGTGAATTCCATAAAATAGTTGTTAAGCACAAAGAAAATGCTTGAACAAATGAATGTTGAACATAAAGAAATTGAAAATTTATGTGAACAACTGAAAAAATGATTCACAGGAAAAATCTGCAAAGTGCATTGAACTTGAAAATACTGTTGCATCATTAAATCTGATTTATTAAATTTTGCAAATAGTAAAGATAAGTTGAATGTCATACTTAGCAATCAAAGACATGTTCATGAAAAATCTGGTTTAGGATATACACCAAATATGCATGTCAAAAGAAAAAATAAAAACAGATCTGGTATTGGTTATATGCAAACCAGAAATGTCAAACATGGTCAAAAATCTGCTATTGCTAAGAGTATGTATGACATCTTTACTTAACCAAATAAACATTCATCCTTTGATGGCAAATGTCATTTCTGTTGCAGAAAGGGACATTTTGTGTCTAATTGCAAATTTAAAAAATTAGCCAATCAAGGATGGAAGCTAGTTTGGATAGAAAAGAAATCTGTGTTTGACACTAACCAACCAGGACCCAATTTAAATTGGGGACCTAAAACAAAATTCTGATTTTGTATTGCAGGTGTGCTTGACATCCACGAAACACTCATGGTATCTAGATAGCGGATGCTCAAAGCACATGACTGGTGACAAATCCAAATTCCTGTCCCTGACATTAAAGGAAGGAGGCTTTGTCAAATATGGTGATAACAACAGAGGAAAGATCATTGGAATTGGTGATGTAGGCGATGAATCAACTGCAGTAATCAAAAATGTGCTGTATGTTGAAGGATTAAAGCACAACTTACTGAGTATAAGCCAGCTATGTGACAAAGGTTTTCAAGTAAGTTTTCATCACAATCTTGCATTATTGAGCATAAAGATGACAAAACACACAAAGCTAATTGGGGACAGAATTAACAACATTTACATGTTGGATTTCAATTCTGTACCAAGTGCAATATGCTGCTTGTTATCCAACTCAGATGAAACATGGCTTTGGCATAAAAGAATTGCTCATATACACATAAATCATTTGAATAAACTTGTCAGCAAACAGTTAGTCTTAGGTCTACCAAATAGGAAGTTCTCTAAAGATAGACTGTGTGATGCATGTGAGAAAAGTAAACTGGTTAAGACTCCATTTCCCTCTATAGACTTGGTTAGAACAAATAGAGTTTTACAACTAGTTCACATGGACCTTTTTGGACCTGCCCAAGTTAAGAGTTTAGGTGGAAACCTGTATGGATATGTGCTGGTTGACGATTATTCTAGATTCAAATGGACTTACTTTTTAGCTCATAAAAGTGATACATTCTCTGTTTCAAAAAGTTTGCTACTTTAGTACAAAATGAGAATGATCTGAAAATTGTTTCAATAAAAAGTGATCATGGAGGTGAATTCCAAAATGATCTTTTTCAAAATTATTGTGAATCAAATGGAATCAACCACATCTATTCTGCCCCTAGGACACCACAGCAGAATGGGGTAGTGAGAGGAAAATAGATCCCTAGAAAGAGTTAGCTAGGACCATGCTTAAGGACTCCAACCTACCTAAGTACTTTTGGGCAGATGCAATTAGTACAGCCACCCATGTTGTGAATAGAGTTCTCATTAGGCCCCTGCTTAGGAAAACACCCTATAAACATTACAAGGGTAGAAAACCAAACCTGTCCTACTTTAGAATCTTTGGTTGTAAGTGCTTTGTTTTGAACAATGGCAAAGAACACCTAGGAAAGTTTGACCCTAAGGCAGATGAAGGTATCTTTCTAGGATATTCCCAAACTAGTAAGGCCTACAGAATCTACAACAAAAGAACAAAAACCATAGAAGAGTCAGTTCATGTAAAGTTTGATGAATCTTTTACAGAAAACTTGAACAAAACTCCTTCTAAGGTTATTGACATTTTGGATGATGTTGTAGAATCTGAACCACTAGAACAACCTATAGCTGACCCTCCAACTAGTTCAGACCATGTAGAACCTATAGAAACCTGTGATTTGCCTAAGGAATGGAAGTTCAACAGAAACCACCCTTTAGACAACATTATAGGCGATATCTCTAAAGGTGTTGCAACTAGGAGAAGCCTTAGTCAGTTTTGTAACTTTACAACCTTTGTATCTCAGATTGAACCTAAGAACATTAAGGAAGCCCTGCTAGATAGTGAGTGGATACTTGCTATGCAAGAGTAGTTAAACCAGTTTGAGAGAAACAAGGTGTGGAGTTTGGTACCTAGGCTAGAGGGTAAGCATGTTATAGGAACTAGGTGGGTGTTCAGAAATAAGTTAGATGAGAATGGTGTGATAACTAGGAATAAAGCCAGATTAGTTGCAAAGGGTTATAGTCAAGAGGAGGGAATAGACTTTGATGAAACCTATGCCCCAGTAGCTAGACTAGAAGCCATAAGAATTTTATTGGCTTATGCATGTATCATGGACTTCAATCTATATCAAATGGATGTGAAGAGTGCCTTTCTCAATGGAGACCTCCAAGAGGAAGTCTTTGTTAGCCAAACACCTGGTTTTGAAAATCCAGATTTTCCTAACCATGTGTATAAACTCTCAAAGGCCCTCTATGGGTTAAACAAGCTCCAAGAGCTTGGTATGAGAAACTCAGCACTTTCCTCATTCAACAAAATTTTTCAAGAGGAAATGTTGACAAGACACTCTTTACAAAAACTACTGAAAATGACATCTTGCTGGTCCAAATTTATGTTGATGACATAATATTTGGATCAACAAATGATAAACTTTGCAAAGAATTTGAAAATTTAATGAAAGGTAAATTTGAAATGTCAATGATGGGTGAACTGTCATATTTCTTGGGATTTCAAATTAACCAAAGCAAGCAAGGCATTTTCATTAGTCAATCTAAATATTGTTCTGATTTGATAAAGAAATTTAACTTTGATAAACTTAAGTCCATTGATACACCCATGAGTCAAGGAAATTTCTTAGACCGAGATGAGAAAGGTAAACCTGTAGATGTCACTAGATTTCGTGGTATGATTGGATCTCTGCTCTACCTTACAGCAAGCCGACCAGATATTATGTTCAGTGTTTTTATGTGTGCAAGGTATCAATCGAATCCGAAGGAATCTCACTTCAGTGCAGTAAAGAGAATTTTCAGATACTTGGTAGGTACTAAAAGTCTTGGTTTGTGGTATCCAAAAGGATCAACATGTACATTGATTGGTTATTCAGACTCAGACTTTGCTGGTTGTAAACTTGACAGGAAAAGTACTTCAGGAACTTGTCATTTTCTTGGTAATTCTCTAGTGTCTTGGTTCAGTAAGAAGCAAACAAGTATTGCATTGTCTACTGCAGAAGCTGGATACATAGCAGCTGGGAGCTGTTGTGCTCAAATTCTGTGGATGAAACAGCCTTTAATGGACTTCGGTGTCGATTTGGGAACAGTGCCGATAATGTGTGATAACACAAGTGCTATCAGCATAACCAAGAATCCAGTAATGCATTCAAGGACAAAACACATTGAGGTAAGGCATCACTTCATAAGAGACCACTTTCAGAATGGAGTTATCAAACTTGAGTATGTGAACACTACAGAACAATTAGCTGATATCTTCACAAAAGCATTGCCAAAAGAAAGTTTTTTGAATATAAGGATGAAACTAGGGATCATTGATCCTAGTGAAGTATGAGTTTTTGTTGATTCTGGTACTTTTCAGTAATGTTTTCCAGTTAAATCGACTTGGAAATCGATTACCAGCATGGTAAATGGTTTATAAAATCGATTTGGGAATCGATTACTTTAGCCCAGGATTCAAAGTTTCAGAAAATTTTTTTTTACCTTCACGAGCATCGATTTAGAAATCGATTAGTTAAGTGTTCAACCTTAAGACAATCGATTTGGGAATCGATTAAGTAAAACTGGAATTCGATTTGAACATCGATTTGAAATATGACCGTTACTCAAATTTACTAGCCGTTGGAACTTCATCATTACTGAATCGATTGAGGATTCCCAGCAACGGTAACCTAATCGATTGGGAAATCGATTTACAAGGTCAAGAGTATAAATAGGAACAGTTCTAAATCGATTTATGCACTCTGTTTTCCAGATTTTCTCTGCTTTTCTCTTGTGTTCTTCATTCTTCTGTCTCTGCATTTGTTTGAATCTGCATTCTACATTCTACCTACTTCGAATCTACACCAAATTGTTGATATGGCCCGTGTAAAACAGACTCAAGCACGCACTCCATCTCCATCATCTTCTTCCACCAGTGAAACACCTTCCCCACCTCCAACTTTGACAAAAAAGAGTACCCATCCCAACTCACAAAAATACTTGCAAAAGATAAAGGAAAAGCTCCTGCCCCAATCCAAGAAAAGCCGAAGAAACGCAAAGAACCCCTACTGAGAAGCTCATGGCTGATGCCATGAAAGAAATTACTCAGAAAAGGAAGAAGAAGCCTAATTCTTCTCCACCTCCCAAGAAGGTCTCAGCACCAAAGGAAAAGGAGGTACAACCGTCTCTGTCTACAGACTTCGCAAAAAGGAAAATTCATGAGGCTAGAACCATGGATTTTGAATATTTTGATGTTGTGGAATTCACTTTTCAGAACCACCTCAGGTTTCATAGATTGGAGAGTTTTCTGTCTTCTACACTTGATAGCTATCCTAGGCTGATCAGGGAGTTTTATTCTACATTCAAGTTAACTGAAGAAGGTTTTACTGCTTTGGTTAAGGGAAAAAAGGATTGCAATGTCCTTTGATGATTTCTCAACTTTATCTGGATTGCCTTTCTACGGCAAAATCTATTGATGGCAGCTCGGAAGCTGACACTTGCCGATGAAGGTTGGGAAGAAACACTTGATAGGCATACCGCAGTTAAAGACCTGATGGTCGATGGGTTTGTTGAATCGATTTCACTGCCCATAGGTCAAATGAAGGTTCAATAGAGGATGTTGATGTATGCTCTGACGCGTATGCTGGTACCAAGATCGGGAAATCATGCAGTGGTCCAGAAGTTGGACATCATACTGTTATGGGGCTTATCCAAAGAGTTAAGGATGAGCTGGTGTTGGATTGTGCTAAGGCACATGTTGGAAGCATCTCAAAGCAAGCTGATGCTGCCTTATCCACAGTTGATCACTAAAATTCTCAAACACTTCAAGGTCTCATTTGGAAATGAGGAATCTGCTAAAACCACCTTGGTGTTTGGTGAATCAATTGTGAATCAGATGCAATTGAAGCGGTTACATGGCAAATGGATAAGACCTCAAGCAGCTGTTGAACCAGTCCATCCCCAACCTCAGCCTCAGCCTCAACCAGTCACTGAATCTGCTACTCCTGATTTTGTGAACAGAATAATGGAATTCATTGAAGCTCAGATGGCACACAATGCCAAAGTGTTGGAATCTCAGTCCAGATTGGAAGCAAGTTTAAGGACTCTGCAAGCCTCCTTGAACTCAGTTGTTCACGATGTGGATGCAATTCAAGCACATCTCGGCATCAAACTGTCATTTGAAGACGTCGCGGAGATTGGTCGACAAGCTGCAGATGAACCTAACCCAAATCCCCTAGATAACCCTGAGACTCACGGTGAGGAGACACCTGCTGAGGTTAATACAGCGGTCTCAACTTCTCCCATAGATGATAGTGAGGACCAGCCTACACTAGGTGATTAGGACCCTTAGGTTTCATACTGTTTTGCTCTGACCTGTTATAATTCTGTGATGTATGATGAATTTTTATAAATGTTATATCATTTGACTTAATCATCTAAGTTGCTCATTAATTGCATTGATTGATTTTGTCTTGATACATATAAACTTCATTGTTTCTGATGCACTATGTTATATGATTTCACCCTCACTGCATATGTTCTTTAACATAGGGGGAGAAATTATTTTTTTCTGCCTTATTGACTTAACTGACAAAGGGGGAGAAAAATTATAACTTGTTAGTTGCATTATCTTTATCTGATGTTGTTTTTGCTCTGATTGCTCTGATACGAAATAATAATTAATAATGTAGTTTATAATACACTTATGCTTGTTGTTTTCAAATGCTCAAAGTTACAATTGTATGAATTGTCAATTATGCCAAAAAGGGGGAGATTGTTGGATTTTGATCCTTTGATTCCTAATTTTGACATAATTAATAATTCAACAATGTTCATACAATACATGATAAATCTAATATTTGAATTGAGCAAGATTTCAGGAACAGCAATCAAATCCTACACACTTGGAACAGGTTGCTTGGAACACAAGAAATCAACAAAAGTTGACTTTTGACTGAAGCAAATCGATTAAGAAATCGATTTCATAACAAGGGTGTAAGGAAACACAACTGTTTGTGTTGGTATAATCGATTGGGCAATCGACTGACTGAATTAGAAATGAAAATTGCACAAGTCAGTAGCACCCCAGTTTGAGGGTAATCGATTGACAAAACGATTATACATCTCACAAAGTAAACCTGATTGAAATACATCGATTGGGAAATCGATTAGACAAGTCACAGTGGTACCCCAGTTTTAATGGTAATCGATTGGCAAACCGATTGCTTAAATATCACTTGCAAAATAACTTTTCCTGTGACATACAAATCAATTGGACAATCTATGTTGTAAAATTTCAATCAAGTTAAATTTGGTTGCAATCGATTGGCAAATCGATTGAACTAAATCCCAGGTAAGAACGTTTTCAGACAAATACATACAAATCGATTGGCACGTCGATTAACATCAAAATAGCTGAGTCACTGACTTAAACACAATCGATTGGCAAATCGATTGACAGAACCTTTTGAAAAACCCAGTAAACTCTGAGCGTGTGATCAAATCGATTTTAAGTATTTGTTAATCGATTATGAAGACTTGATAAAATCGATTACGCAATCGATTGATATGTGTTTCAGTTTGAACATAACATCTGCAATCGATTACGAAATCGATTCATATCAGTCTTAACATAATTACTGGGAAAATTGTTGTTTAAAGAATTGATTGGCAAATCGATTGGCTTATATAGTTTCAAGATTCAAGAAAAACAAGACACACGATAATCGATTGGCAAATCGATTAGACTGGTTTATCACTTTACGAAATCGATTGGTAAATCGATTGATTAATATGTTTTTCAGAAACTATATAAACTGTCTTCAATCATTCTTTCAAATAATGATAACAATCTGAAATATACTTTGAATATTCTTGATATACAATAACACTTGGTTAATACACTGAGATTACTTTTTCTGATCAAAGAAAAAGAAGATTATCAACAATCAAAAAGATAACTGGAAAAGTGATCTTGAAAGACAAGGGTTCTCATAAACAATCTTTGAATATCCAGAATTGTGAGAAGCCACATTGACCAAGATTGAAGACTACTTTTTTGTTCTTCCTTAATTCTGTTTGTAATAATTCTTTGAAACAAAAACGAAAGCGAGAAAAGCCAGCTAGAAACTGGTGGCTACTTTCTTGGGTGAGAGTGCTCAACAAGAAAGAGTCGGACTTTGATTCTGTGTTAGATTGCTGAGTATCTACAAGGATCAGAGGGTGATCAATAGGAAAGAGATCATTAAGATAGATAGGTTTCGGGGAGGAAACTGGACAATCTGTAATTGATTCTTTCTATTGGAGAAGAAAATCTGAAATCCGTTTGGATTGTCAGGACTGGATGTAGGTTGTCAAGTTGACAACTGAACCAGTATAAATTCTTGGTGCAATCTTCTCTAACCCTTAACTCCTTTAATTTTCTATCTTGATATAGTTGTATATGTGATTAATATTATGCATGTTAAACATATTCTGTGTAATCCTGATATAATTGACTGATGTGACTTTAATCTCATATCAATCTAACAGACCTTGCTAATCTTGTATGCCACAATTTAATTTCCGCTGTGTGTATGAAATTGATTTAATTTCATAAAGAACTGAGACATTCTGATATATTCCGATTATTACGAGGTCGTACCAACCAACAACAACAACAGAGGAAAGATTATTGGAATTGGTGACATAGGAAATGAGTCAACTGCAGTAATCAAAAATGTGTTATATGTTGAAGGATTAAAAACACAACTTACTGAGTATAAGCCAGCTATGTGATAAAGGTTTTCAAGTAAGTTTTTCATCACAATCTTGCATTATTGAGCATAAAGATGACAAACACATAAAGCTAGTTGGTGACAGAATTAACAACATTTACATGTTAGATTTCAAATTATGTATTAAGTGTTATATGCTGCTTGTTATCCAATTCAGATGAAACATGGCTTTGGCATAAAAGAATTGCTCACATACATATAAATCATTTGAATAAACTTGTCAGCAAACAGCTAGTCTTAGGTCTACCAAATAGGAAGTTTTCTAAGGATAGACTGTGTGATTCATGTGAGAAAAGTAAACTGGTTAAGACTCCATTTCCCTCTATAGACTTGGTTAGAACAAATAGAGTTTTGCAACTAGTTCACATGGACCTTTTTGGACCTGCCCAAGTTAAGAGTTTAGGTGGAAACCTGTATGGATATGTGCTGATTGATGATTACTCAAGGTTCACATGGACTTATTTTCTGGCTCATAAGAGTGATACATTCTCAATTTTTTAAGAAATTTGCTGCTTTAGTTCAAAATGAGAATGACCAGAAAATTGTTTTCATAAAAAGTGATCATGGAGGTGAATTCCAAAATGATGCTTTTCAAAATTATTGTGAACTACATGGAATCAACCACATATATTCTGCCCTAGGACACCACAGCAGAATGGAGTAGTGGAGAGGAAAAATAGATCCCTAGAAGAGTTAGCTAGGACCATGCTTAAGGACTCCAACCTACCTAAGTACTTTTGGGCAGATGCAATTAGTACAACCACTCATGTTGTCAATAGAGTTCTCATTAGGCCCCTGCTTAGGAAACACCCTATGAGCTTTACAAAGGTAGAAAACCAAACCTTTCCTACTTTAGAATCTTTGGTTGTAAGTGCTTTGTGTTGAACAATGGCAAAGAACACCTAGGAAAGTTTGACCCTAAGGCAGATGAAGGTATCTTTTTAGGATATTCCCAAACTAGTAAGGCCTATAGAATCTACAACAAAATAACAAAGACCATAGAAGAGTCAGTTCATGTAAAGTTTGATGAATTATTTACAGAAAACTTGAACAAAACTCCTTCTAAGGTTGATGACATTTTGGACGAAGTTGTAGAATCTGAACCACTAGAACAACCTATAGCTGACCCTCCAACTAGATCAGACCTTGTAGAACCTATAATAACCAGTGAGTTGCCTAAGGAATGGAAGTTCAACAGAAACCACCCTTTAGACAACATTATAGGCGATATCTCTAAAGGTGTTGCAACTAGGAGAAACCTTAGTCAGTTTTGTAACTTTACAGCCTTTGTATCTCAGATTGAACCTAAGAACATTAAGGAAGTCCTGTTAGATAGTGAGTGGATACTTGCTATGCAAGAGGAGTTAAGCCAGTTTGAGAGAAACAAGGTGTGGAGTTTAGTACCTAGGCCAGAGGGTAAGCATGTCATAGGAACCAGATGGGTGTTCAGAAACAAGTTGGATGAGAATGGTGTGATAACAAGGAACAAAGCTAGACTAGTAGCCAAGGGTTATAGTCAAGAGGAGGGATTATATTTTGATGAAACCTATGCCCCTGTAGCTAGATTAGAAGCCATAAGATTTTTATTGGCTTAAGCTTGTATAATGGACTTTAATCTTTATCAAATGGATGTGAAAAGTGCCTTTCTCAATGGTGACCTTCAGAGGAAGTTTTTGTTAGCCAAACACCTGGTTTTGAAAATCCTGATTTTCCTAATCATGTGTATAAGCTCTCAAAGGCCCTCTATGGGTTAAAACAAGCTCCAAGAGCTTGGTATGAGAAGCTCAGCAATTTCCTTATTCAACAAAACTTTTTAAGAGGAAATGTTGACAAGACCCTTTTTCACAAAAACTACTGGAAAATGATATCTTGCTTGTCCAAGTATATGTTGATGACATAATATTTGGATCTACTAATAATAAACTGTGCAAAAGAATTTGAAAATTTGATGAAAGGTAAATTTGAAATGTCAATGATGGGTGAACTGTCATATTTCTTGGGATTTCAAATTAACCAAAGCAAGCAAGGCATTTTCATTAGTCAATCTAAATACTGTTCTGATTTGATAAAGAAATTTAACTTTGAAAATCTTAAATCCATTGATACACCCATGAGTCAAGGAAATTTCTTAGACCGAGATGAGAAAGGTAAACCTGTAGATGTTACTAGATTTCGTGGTATGATAGGTTCTCTGCTCTACCTTACAGCAAGCCGACCAGACATCATGTTCAGTGTTTGTATGTGTGTGCAAGGTATCAATCAAATCCAAAGGAATCTCACTTCAGTGCAGTTAAGAGAATTTTCATATACTTGGTAGGAACTAAAGAGTCTTGGATTGTGGTATCCAAAAGGATCAACTTGTACTTTGGTTGGTTACTCAGATTCAGACTTTGCCGGATGTAAACTCGACAGGAAAAGTACCTCAGGAACTTGTCATTTACTTGGAAACTCTCTTGTGTCATGGTTTAGTAAGAAACAGACAAGCATCGCTTTATCAACTGTTGTAGCTGAATATATTGCAGTTGGGAGCTGTTGTGCTCAGATACTTTGGATGAAACATCACTTATTGGACTTTGGTGTTGACTTGGGGAACAGTATACCTATCATGTGTGATAACACAAGTGCAATAAGTATAACCAAGAATCCCAGTAATGCACTCCAGGACCAAACACATTGAAAGTAAGACATCATTTTATAAGAGACCACTTTCAAAATGGAATCATTAAGCTTGAGTATGTTAACACTGTCGAACAGTTAGCTGACATCTTCACAAAAGCTTTACCAAGAGAAAGTTTTCTGTATATAAGGATGAAACTAGGGATCATTGATCCTAGTGAGGTATGATCATGGGATTTTTGGTGTTTGCAGTTGTTTCTTCAGTTAAATCGATTTGGAAATCGATTACCTTCATGGTAAATAGTTTATAAAATCGATTTGGGAATCGATGCTTTGACCCCAGATTCAAAGTTCAGGAAATTTTTTTTAACCTGCCCGAGCGTCGATGGGGAAATCGACTAGTTCTTCTTTTAACGTTAAGACAATCGATTTGAAAATCGATTAAGTAAAACTGAAATTCGATTTGGAAATCGATTTGAAATAAGACGTTGTAACTAGTCGTTATGAGTAATAATTACTAAATCGATTGGCATTACCAGTAACGGTAACCTAATCGATTTGGGAATCGATTTACATGATTAAGGGTTTAAAATAGGAACAGTTCTCAATCGATTTCTGCACTGCATTTCTTCAGTTTTCACTAATTTTCTCTGATTGCTTCATCCTTTCTGTCTCTGCTATTGTTATTGTTTTGCTATCTACACTCAATCTACAATCTATCTACTTCAATCTACAAGTATGGCAAGAGTAAAACAAAACCCAGGCACGAACTCCTTCACCTTCATCATCTTCAACAAGTGAAACCCCTTCAACCACCACCCACTCTAACAAAAAGAGTACCATACCTACACATAAAATACTTGCCAAAGACAAAGGCAAGGCACCCGCTCCTATTCAAGAGAAGCCTAAAAAGCGAAAGGAACCCCAACGGAAAAACTTATGGTTGATGCCATGAAGGTAATTTCACAAAAAGAGGAAGAAGAAACCGTTCCTACCCCCTGCCAAGAAAGTACCCGCATCCAAAGAAAAAGATGTTGAACCTTCTATACCATCAGATTTTCTGAAAGAGAAAAATCCATGAGGGTAGAACTCTGGATTTTGCATACTTTGATACTGACGGTTTTACGTTTCAGAATCATCTGCGATTCCCGGTCTTGAGAGCTTTCTATCTTCTACACTCGACAGCTATCCACGTTTGGTAAGGGAATTTTATTCTACGTTTAAGCTGACAGAAGAAGGTTTTAAGGCTCAATGTCAAAGGTAAAAGGATTGCTATGTCATTTGATGATTTTTCTACCTTATCAGGATTGCCTTTTTACCGGAAATCCATCGACGGCAGTTCTGAAGCTGATACGGCTGACGAAGGTTGGGAAGAATCTGTTGACAGGCATGCTGCATAAAGGACTGATGATTGATGGTTTTGGTGAAACCATTTCTTTACCTATCGGTCAATGAATGTCCAACATGGATGTGATGTACACGTGACTCAGGATGCTTGTACCTCGTTCAGGCAATCATGCAGTAGTTCAGAATACTGGACATACTACTGTTATCGGGGCTTACAAAGGAGCTCAGATGAGCTGGACTTGGATTGTGCTATAGGCACATGCTGGAAGCTTCACAGAGCAAGCTTATCCTTGCCTTATCCACAGCTGATTACCAAGATCTTAAACATTTCAAGGTTTCGTTTGTTAATGAAGAATCTGCAAAAACCACTCTGATATTTGGAGAATCAATTGTGAATCAAATGCAATTGAAAAGGTTACATGGTATATGGATAAGACTTCAAGCTACTAATTGAACCAGCACAACCTCAGCCACAACCTTAGACTCAAACTGCTACTGCCTTCAGCCCCTCCTGATTTTGTTGCTAAGATAATGGAAGATTCATAGAAGCTCAGATGGCACACAATGCCAAGATGATAGAATCACAATCCAGAATGGAAGCTAACTTAAGGACTCTCCAGGCATCCTTGAATTGTTCTTTAAGGATGTGGATGCGATTCAAGCTCACTTGGGTATCAACTGTCATTTGAAGACATTGCAGACATCGGTCGTTCAAGCAGCAGAGGAACCTAACCCAACTCCCTCCGATCACCCTGATACTCACGTTGAGGAGACACCTGCTGAGGGTAATACAACGTCTCGTGCCTCTCCGTAGATAATAGTGGGACCAGCCTCGACTAGGAGATTAGGAGTTTAGGACTGTGCTGTTTTGCTATGACTTGTTGTACTCATTTGATCTATATCTATAATGAATAAACGTTTATCTCATCATTCTCTGAATCATTTGTCTTAATCCTTTGATATGCTCATAAATTGCTCTGATTTTCATTGCTCTGATATACAATGTTTTATGATTTCAATCCCACTGCTTATGTCTTTAACATAGGGGGAGAAATTTTTTTTCTGCCTTTTTGCCTTAATTGACAAAGGGGGAGAAAAATTATACTTGCTACATTTGTTGCATTTATTTGCTTATTTGCTCTGATGACTTTGCTATGATGACTGTAAATAAATTTTTTTTATGTAATAATGATCTGATTTTGATAAATAGCATGTGTACTGTTATGCTAAGTGTCTTACTTTCCTGTTCGTTCCTATGATATGGTTTAAGTACATATTTGCTATGAAATGTTGTTAATATTA
>PGWS01019491.1:0-14956 GCA_002896235.1 Cicer reticulatum
AAATCGATTGGTAAATCGATTGATTAATATGTTTTTCAGAAACTATATAAACTGTCTTCAATCATTCTTTCAAATAATGATAACAATCTGAAATATACTTTGAATATTCTTGATATACAATAACACTTGGTTAATACACTGAGATTACTTTTTCAGATCACAGAAAAAGAGATTATCAACAATCAATGAGATAGCTGGAAAAGTGATCTTGAAAGACAAGGGTTCTCATGAACAATCTTTGAATATCCAGAATTGTGAGAAGCCATATTGACCAAGATCTTGAAAGACAAGGGTTCTCATAAACAATCTTTGAGTATCCAGAATTGTGAGAAGCCACATTGACCAAGATTGAAGACTACTTTTTTGTTCTTCCTTAATTCTGTTTGTAATAATTCTTTGAAACAAAAACGAAAGCGAGAAAAGCCAGCTAGAAACTGGTGGCTACTTTCTTGGGTGAGAGTGCTCAACAAGAAAGAGTCGGAAAGAGATCTACAAGGATCAGAGGGTGATCAATAGGAAAGAGATCATTAAGATAGATAGGTTTCGGGGAGGAAACTGGACAATCTGTAATTGATTCTTTCTATTGGAGAAGAAAATCTAAAATCCGTAATTGATGAGAAGAAAATCTGAAATCCGTTTGGATTGTCAGGACTGGATGTAGGTTGTCAAGTTGACAACTGAACCAGTATAAATTCTTGGTGCAATCTTCTCTAACCCTTAACTCCTTTAATTTTCTATCTTGATATAGTTGTATATGTGATTAATATTAGATGCATCTTGGTTAATCTCATATCAATCTAACAGACCTTGCTAATCTTGTATGCCACAATTTAATTTCCGCTGTGTGTATGAAATTGATTTAATTTCATAAAGAACTGAGACATTTTGATATATTCCGATTATTACGAGGTCGTACCAACCAACAACAACAACAGAGGAAAGATTATTGGAATTGGTGACATAGGAAATGAGTCAACTGCAGTAATCAAAAATGTGTTATACGTTGAAGGATTAAAACACAACTTACTGAGTATAAGCCAGCTATGTGATAAAGGTTTTCAAGTAAGTTTTTCATCACAATCTTGCATTATTGAGCATAAAGATGACAAACACATAAAGCTAGTTGGTGACAGAATTAACAACATTTACATGTTAGATTTCAATTATGTATTAAGTGTTATATGCTGCTTGTTATCCAATTCAGATGAAACATGGCTTTGGCATAAAAGAATTGCTCACATACATATAAATCATTTGAATAAACTTGTCAGCAAACAGCTAGTCTTAGGTCTACCAAATAGGAAGTTTTCTAAGGATAGACTGTGTGATTCATGTGAGAAGAGTAAACTGGTTAAGACTCCATTTCCCTCTATAGACTTGGTTAGAACAAATAGAGTTTTGCAACTAGTTCACATGGACCTTTTTGGACCTGCCCAAGTTAAGAGTTTAGGTGGAAACCTGTATGGATATGTGCTGGTTGATGATTACTCAAGGTTCACATGGACTTATTTTCTGGCTCATAAGAGTGATACATTCTCAATTTTTAAGAAATTTGCTGCTTTAGTTCAAAATGAGAATGACCAGAAAATTGTTTCAATAAAAAGTGATCATGGAGGTGAATTCCAAAATGATGCTTTTCAAAATTATTGTGAACTACATGGAATCAACCACATATATTCTGCCCCTAGGACACCACAGCAGAATGGGGTAGTGGAGAGGAAAAATAGATCCCTAGAAGAGTTAGCTAGGACCATGCTTAAGGACTCCAACCTACCTAAGTACTTTTGGGCAGATGCAATTAGTACAACCACTCATGTTGTAAATAGAGTTCTCATTAGGCCCCTGCTTAGGAAAACACCCTATGAGCTTTACAAGGGTAGAAAACCAAACCTTTCCTACTTTAGAATCTTTGGTTGTAAGTGCTTTGTGTTGAACAATGGCAAAGAACACCTAGGAAAGTTTGACCCTAAGGCAGATGAAGGTATCTTTTTAGGATATTCCCAAACTAGTAAGGCCTATAGAATCTACAACAAAAGAACAAAGACCATAGAAGAGTCAGTTCATGTAAAGTTTGATGAATTATTTACAGAAAACTTGAACAAAACTCCTTCTAAGGTTGATGACATTTTGGACGAAGTTGTAGAATCTGAACCACTAGAACAACCTATAGCTGACCCTCCAACTAGATTAGACCTTGTAGAACCTATAATAACCAGTGAGTTGCCTAAGGAATGGAAGTTCAACAGAAACCACCCTTTAGACAACATTATAGGCGATATCTCTAAAGGGGTTGCAACTAGGAGAAACCTTAGTCAGTTTTGTAACTTTACAGCCTTTGTATCTCAGATTGAACCTAAGAACATTAAGGAAGTCCTGTTAGATAGTGAGTGGATACTTGCTATGCAAGAGGAGTTAAGCCAGTTTGAGAGAAACAAGGTGTGGAGTTTAGTACCTAGGCCAGAGGGTAAGCATGTCATAGGAACCAGATGGGTGTTCAGAAACAAGTTGGATGAGAATGGTGTGATAACAAGGAACAAAGCTAGACTAGTAGCCAAGGGTTATAGTCAAGAGGAGGGATTATATTTTGATGAAACCTATGCCCCTGTAGCTAGATTAGAAGCCATAAGAATTTTATTGGCTTAAGCTTGTATAATGGACTTTAATCTTTATCAAATGGATGTGAAAAGTGCCTTTCTCAATGGTGACCTTCAAGAGGAAGTTTTTGTTAGCCAAACACCTGGTTTTGAAAATCCTGATTTTCCTAATCATGTGTATAAGCTCTCAAAGGCCCTCTATGTGTTAAAACAAGCTCCAAGAGCTTGGTATGAGAAGCTCAGCAATTTCCTTATTCAACAAAACTTTTCAAGAGGAAATGTTGACAAGACCCTTTTCACAAAAACTACTGGAAATGATATCTTGCTTGTCCAAGTATATGTTGATGACATAATATTTGGATCTACAAATAATAAACTGTGCAAAGAATTTGAAAATTTGATGAAAGGTAAATTTGAAATGTCAATGATGGGTGAACTGTCATATTTCTTGGGATTTCAAATTAACCAAAGCAAGCAAGGCATTTTCATTAGTCAATCTAAATACTGTTCTGATTTGATAAAGAAATTTAACTTTGAAAATCTTAAGTCCATTGATACACCCATGAGTCAAGGAAATTTCTTAGACCGAGATGAGAAAGGTAAACCTGTAGATGTTACTAGATTTCGTGGTATGATAGGATCTCTGCTCTACCTTACAGCAAGCCGACCAGACATCATGTTCAGTGTTTGTATGTGTGCAAGGTATCAATCAAATCCAAAGGAATCTCACTTCAGTGCAGTTAAGAGAATTTTCATATACTTGGTAGGAACTAAGAGTCTTGGATTGTGGTATCCAAAAGGATCAACTTGTACTTTGGTTGGTTACTCAGATTCAGACTTTGCCGGATGTAAACTCGACAGGAAAAGTACCTCAGGAACTTGTCATTTACTTGGAAACTCTCTTGTGTCATGGTTTAGTAAGAAATAGACAAGCATTGCTTTATCAACTGTTGTAGCTGAATATATTGCAGCTGGGAGCTGTTGTGCTCAGATACTTTGGATGAAACATCACCTATTGGACTTTGGTGTTGACTTGGGAACAGTACCTATCATGTGTGATAACACAAGTGCAATAAGTATAACCAAGAATCCAGTAATGCACTCCAAGACCAAACACATTGAAGTAAGACATCATTTTATAAGAGACCACTTTCAAAATGGAATCATTAAGCTTGAGTATGTTAACACTGTCGAACAGTTAGCGGACATCTTCACAAAAGCATTACCAAGAGAAAGCTTTCTGTATATAAGGATGAAACTAGGGATTACTGATCCTAGTGAGGTATGATCATGGGATTTCTGGTGTTTGCAGTTGTTTCTTCAGTTAAATCGATTTGGAAATCGATTACCTTCATGGTAAATGGTTTATAAAATCGATTTGGGAATCGATTGCTTTGACCCCAGAATTCCAAGTTCAGAAAATTTTTTTTAACTTGCCCGAGCGTCAATTGGGAAATCGACTAGTTCTTCTTTTAACGTTAAGACAATCGATTTGGAAATCGATTAAGTAAAACTGAAATTCGATTTGGAAATCGATTTGAAATAAGACCGTTGTAACTTGCCGTTATGAGTAATAATTACTAAATCGATTGACATTACCAGTAACGGTAACCTAATCGATTTGGGAATCGATTTACATGATTAAGGGTTTAAATAGGAACAGTTCTCAATCGATTTCTGCACTGCATTTCTTCAGTTTTCACTAATTTTCTCTGATTGCTTCATCCTTCTGTCTCTGCTATTGTTATTGTTTTGCTATCTACACTCAATCTACAATCTATCTACTTCAATCTACAAGTATGGCAAGAGTAAAACAAACCCAGGCACGAACTCCTTCACCTTCATCATCTTCAACAAGTGAAACCCCTTCACCACCACCCACTCTAACAAAAAGAGTACCCATACCTACACATAAAATACTTGCCAAAGACAAAGGCAAGGCACCCGCTCCTATTCAAGAGAAGCCTAAAAAGCGAAAGGAACCCCCAACGGAAAAACTCATGGCTGATGCCATGAAGGTAATTTCACAAAAGAGGAAGAAGAAACCTGTTTCCTCACCCCCTGCCAAGAAAGTACCCGCATCCAAGGAAAAAGATGCTGAACCTTCTATACCATCAGATTTTCTGAAGAGAAAAATCCATGAGGGTAGAACTCTGGATTTTGCATACTTTGATACTGACGGTTTTACGTTTCAGAATCATCTGCGATTTCACGGTCTTGAGAGCTTTCTATCTTCTACACTCGACAGCTATCCACGTTTGATAAGGGAATTTTATTCTACGTTTAAGCTGACAGAAGAAGGTTTTAAGGCTCAAGTCAAAGGTAAAAGGATTGCTATGTCATTTGATGATTTTTCTACCTTATCAGGATTGCCTTTTTACGGAAAATCTATCGACGGCAGTTCTGAAGCTGATACGGCTGACGAAGGTTGGGAAGAATCTGTTGACAGGCATGCTGCAGTAAAGGACCTGATGATTGATGGTTTTGTGGAAACCATTTCTTTACCTATCGGTCAAATGAATGTCCAACATCGGATGTTGATGTACACGCTGACCAGGATGCTTGTACCTCGTTCAGGCAATCATGCAGTAGTTCAGAAACTGGACATACTACTGTTATGGGGCTTATCAAAGGAGCTCAGGATGAGCTGGACTTGGATTGTGCTAAGGCACATGCTGGAAGCTTCACAGAGCAAGCTTATGTTGCCTTATCCACAGCTGATTACCAAGATTCTTAAACATTTCAAGGTTTCGTTTGTTAATGAAGAATCTGCAAAAACCACTCTGATATTTGGAGAATCAATTGTGAATCAAATGCAATTGAAAAGGTTACATGGTATATGGATAAGACTTCAAGCTACTGTTGAACCAGCACAACCTCAGCCACAACCTTAGACTCAAACTGCTACTGCCTCAGCCCCTCCTGATTTTGTTGCTAAGATAATGGAATTCATAGAAGCTCAGATGGCACACAATGCCAAGATGATAGAATCACAATCCAGAATGGAAGCTAACTTAAGGACTCTCCAGGCATCCTTGAATTCGGTTGTTAAGGATGTGGATGCGATTCAAGCTCACTTGGGTATCAAACTGTCATTTGAAGACATTGCAGACATCGATCGTCAAGCAGCAGAGGAACCTAACCCAACTCCCCTAGATCACCCTGAGACTCACGTTGAGGAGACACCTGCTGAGGGTAATACAACGGTCTCTGCCTCTCCCGTAGATAATAGTGAGGACCAGCCTAGACTAGGAGATTAGGAGTTTAGGATCTGTGCTGTTTTGCTATGACTTGTTGTACTCATTTGATCTATATCTATAATGAACTAAAACGTTTATCTCATCACTCTCTGAATTCATTTGTCTTAATCCTTTGATATGCTCATTAATTGCTCTGATTTTCATTGCTCTGATATACAATGTTTTATGATTTCAATCCCCATTGCTTATGTTCTTTAACATAGGGGGAGGAAATTTTTTTTTCTGCCTTTTTGCCTTAACTGACAAAGGGGGAGAAAAATTATAACTTGCTAACATTTGTTGCATTTACTTGCTCTGATGACTTTGCTCTGATGACTGTAAATAATTTTTTTTAATGTAATAATGAACTGATTTTAATATAATAGCATGTGTACTGTTATGCTAAGATGCTCTGATACTTCTGTTTCTATGATATGGTAATGGTACATATATGCTATGAAATGTTGTTAATATTATGTCTTGAAATGCTCAACTCAAGTTAAAATTGTATGATTGTCACTTATGCAAAAAGGGGGAGATTGTTGGACTTTAGTCCTTTGAATCCTAATTTTGACATAATTAACAAACATACAATGTTCAGACATCATATGATAAATCTAACATTTTAATTGAGCAAGATTTCAGGAACCACAATTCAATCCTACACACTTGATACAAATTGCTTGGAACACAAGAAATCAACAAAAGTTGATCATTGACTAAGTAAATCGATTGGGAAATCGATTTCATAACAAGGGTGTAAGGAAACATAACTGTTTGTGATTGTATAATCGATTAGGCAATCGACTGGCACAATTAGAAATGAAAATTGCACAAGTCAGTGGCACCCTGTTTTACAGGCTAATCGATTGGCAAATCGATTGTACACATCACAAAGTAAAACTGATTGAAACCAATCGACTGGAAAATCGATTGATCAAGTCACAGTGAGAATCCAATTTCTAGGGTAATCGATTGGCAAATCGATTGCTCATATAATATTTGAAAAATAACTCAACCTGTGACAAACACAATCGATTGGACAATCTATTGTGTGAATTTCAATCATGTTAAGTTTGGTTGCAATCGATTGGGAAATCGATTGAACTAAACATCAGGTAAGAACTTTTCAGGCAAATACAAACAAATCGATTGGCACTTCGATTAACATCAAAATAGCTAAGTCACTGTCTTGAACACAATCGATTGGCAAATCGATTGAAAGAACCTTTTTGAAATCTCAGTGAACTTTGAGCTTGTGGCCAAATCGATTTTGAGTATTTGTAAATTGATTATTAGACTTTGATCGCATCCTTCTGCTAGTCGTTGGAACCACATCTATCACGAAGCAAATCAAGCAGTTGATGCTTTAGATAAACATGGACTTGAAATAGAATGAATAATAACAAAAAAATAAAAGTTTTGAATTGTGACCATTTTTAAAATTCATTTATGCACTTTAATTATCATTTACTCCATGATAAATTTGAAAATCACAGGCTTATCTATTAAACTCTTAATTGACCAAAACATTTTGGATCATTTAATAATGAAATTTAAGAAATTGTAAATAAAATTATGAATAATCAAAGTGTAATATGTCAATTGCAAATAAATAAGAATAAGAGTAAAGATCAACCACACAAAACGTAATTGGTTCCCCTTATTTAAAAATAACACGACGATATGCATTTTCAAACATCTTTAAGAACGCCGAAAATATCCCATGTCATCTATGAACGCACACATAATTTCACACTGAAGGAATTTACTGTGTTTACTTCTCAACCGCCGTAAGCTAGCAACAATATCAACACCACGATATAGTAAAGTCCACTCAATCCAATTGAATGGTATCCTCGGAATATGTGCGGCTGGTAGCTAACTGCTGCACAGATGAACGCCTAGTTTATGTTAAGATGAGGCCATCTATATATAATATATATATAGAATATATATAAATATTATAGATATATTATATAACTCATTTCTATCTTATTGTCATAGTGGACTTTGTACGCTACAAATCCAATTTATTTTATTTATTTAAAATTTTACTTTTTGATGTAATTGCTCCATCACGTGATCTTATAAACTCTCACTTAATTGAAAATAATATTAAATATTATAAACAATTAGTGACATGTAGCAATGCATCATTGCTATCCAATTAATGAGAAAGTCAATGATACGATTTTAATTTTAATGTGACTACTATTTGTTGTGTAGTCTCTTCATCCAAATGTCTTAATTGAACACAAGGCATAACAAGTGTCATCCTTGTTAGATATAATTTAGATTATTTTATATTTTAAAATTTTAATTATTTTTAATCTCTAGTTTTAGGATGTTACATGCAACAAGTCATGTAAAACAGTACTTTGCAATGTACTTTTGTCTTTTTGCATTGGAACTATACAATCAATTTGATTATTGTTCTACATATCAATCTTGATGCTTGTTTTAACAAATTAAGCCTTCAATTTAAGACATTGATGTGGTCATTAATTATATCTCAGCAGCCCCATGTGCAAATTTGACATTATTATCTTACAATTGAACTTATTAAACTTATATGTTTTGACTTTATCTTTAATAAAGGACAATTAGAAAATTCTTTTGAAAATTCTCCAATCAACAAGAATTTTCTCCAATCATTTGCTCTTTAATAAAATAACCAAAACATTATACTAAATGTCCTTCTATCATTCTTTTTATAAATGACTTAATAAATGACTTAATTTTGAAATGACTTCTTCATCAAAGTTTATTCTTGTCATTTTGTTGAAATGATCGATAGGAATATTTATAAGTCCAATGAACTTGCTCATCATGAGAATATTCTTTTGTATATTCAATAATCATTCTCTTGAATGATTGATATAATATATGATATATTCATTTTGAAATTCTTTCATAAAGATATTCTTTGACTTCTTTATTTATCTTCGAATGTGTTTGGATTTATAATATATCCATTGGACATATTTTCGAATGTATCAAATTATCATTTTAATCATTTTCCTTATTCTTTGGTTCAGAACGTTATAAACACTTGTTGCATTTGATTTTTCAGATAATTTTTGACGTGTTTGATTCTCTTGGGTTTATAAACATGTTTCGAAAAGTGTTAACACAATGTAGACACAATAACAATGAAATCTTATGCCACCATTCACCTTTGGAAAAAGATATTTTTATTTGTCTTGCAATTCCTATCAATAAATGATAAGGTAGTTGAATTAAAGCTTTTGAGGTTCAATCAATACTGTTCTAATATCTTCATGAAGCTTATGATATTATTGTTGTAATCTTCATATATTACTTTGATTTTTTCATCATTGTCGATATTTATACATTTGTTGATGTGAATGACTTCTAACTTATCCACTTATGTGATTCTTGTTCCTTAAATAAAAACTCAAGTGCACTCATTAGTATATTACAATTCATAAAACTTAATATTTATTTCATAAGATTTGTTGTCATTAAAATATATATCAAAAGAATTTGACTTCAACGAGACTTCATCAATTAGTCCCATTTAAAATTGATAATGTAATGCTTGAATTTCTATTTCTCCCCATTATAAGATATGTTGCACATACTACATTTCCTAGAGGTTTATAGTTTCTCTTGAGCATGTGGCTCTTTTTGTTCGAAAACTATTAATTATTTTATTTTACTTGTTTTTATCTAAAATAATAGTTATTAAAAAGATGATTAATAAAACAATAGTTAATGTTACATCAATTTGAAAATTAGAATTATTTTGTTTATATAGATAAAATAATATAATTACTATAAAAAAAACCCTTGTACAGTTCCAAATTTAAACTTGAAAAAATATGTGAAAACTAATAATACAAGTATTTTTGCCACTAGCAACAAAAATCATAATTAATAAATAAAGAATAAATACCAAAGGCATTAAATAAAGAATAAATATCAAAGGCATTAAAAAAAAAGAAGGGTAGATAAAGATTAGGTGTGAATGAATTCTGCAAAAATAAGTTTACCACTTTTGATCATCATTATTAGAATAAGTTTACCATAGTATTGTGATACGAAGGGACTATTTCTTAAATAAAACTAGGATTTTAGGTATTGATATTACAAGTGAAATCATGATCTTAGGTTTACTTCCTATTAATTTAAAGTTGTGTGGTTATATACTTTCGTTTTAATTTTTATGTTATCTTTACGTTTTCGTTATTCCAGACCAACTATATTTTTCATTAATCTATATAATATACAATCTTGATTAATTTGGTAGTTGTTAAATTAATCTCTCTAGATAGTTTGAAAATTAAAAAACAATATTAGAATAATAATAATTTATTAGATTCTCGTTATTATATATTAGATTCTCATTATTATATATTAGATTCTCATTGTCAAAAATATATATAACGGGAAAATAATAACTAATTATTAATCAATTATTGATTAATTTTATTCTTGAATGGAATAGAGATTTACCAAAAAATTGAAAGAGTATGTCATTTTGATGATCGCGTTTAATTTATTTTTATATATATTATTAGAAAATGAATCACAATTGGATTTACAATTGAAACTATCCCAGAAGAAGGAGTATCAAGCGGTCATTTACAATTGGTATTGAAGAATATTTAAAAATCGCAAGGTGCTAAGTTATTGTTCAACCAGAATGGTGGTATTAGATGTCCATGTTACAAAATGTTATTGTACAAATAATATAAAATGAAAATGTAATTAGAACCATTTGTATAATGATGATTTATGTCAAGTTAATCAATTTGGACTAATCATGGTGAAACGGCACTTCATGAAGTGTCAATATTGTTCAAATAATACAAGCGTTACTTTATCTAGTAGTATCGGTCCATCAGTTGCTTCGTCTAGTATTGGTCTATTGGTGGAGCATCATTAATAGTACTTTGATCAACAACAAATATGATTTCCAACGCTCGTGGGGTAAATGTTTACTTGTGCTTAACAACAATATGATGTCGATGCAGTTGAACTCTCTAATGAAGAAGCCCAAAGGTTTATAGCCTTTTGATGAAAACAAATAAACTTTTATTTGATGGATCCCCTAACTCCAAGTTATCCATGTGTGTAGACTTTTAGACATAAATTCTCAATTTCATATTTTAGATTCGTGCTTCGATTTTATGACCAAGATGATGTTGGATGCAACACCAATTTGAATTGTTACTTTGCCAACAAGCTATTATGATGCTAAAAAGTTAGTGTAAAAGGTGGGATTAGATATGTAGAAAATAGGTTGTTGTTTTATTATAACGAGTTCGGTACAAAAGATGTTGATCTATTTGAATGTAAATTTTGTCAATAACCAAGATACCATGCAAAGAGATACGCGACAAGAAGAGAGAAAATGATTCCAAGGAAAATTTTTTATTTGCCTATCGTATCAATGTTGTAGAGAATATTTGCATCTATGTAAAATGTTGGAAAAATGACATGGCATTATGAAAATAAAAGAAGTTCAAATGATAAAATGCAACATCAATCATATGGTCTAGCATGGAAGCACTTTTATTAAGTAATTCTTGATTTTTCATTAGATCCGTGTAATGTACAATTAGGATTATGCTCTGATGGTTTCACCACATATATTCAAGCTTCATCTACACCTTATTCTTATTGGCTTGTTATTATCCCCATTACAATCTGTCCCAGATATGTGCATGTCTAAACCTTATATGTTCTTAGCCGCTATATGATAATTTTGATTCCTCATTCTGATTCTATAACTAGAAAAGGGTGATGCGACGTATTTTAAATAATGTGGCATATGGTACAATACTGTAGATTGATTAACAATATTGAAATCATAATAAAACCCTATAAAAATTTCACAATCATCTTCATAAATATTTCATTTTTGTATTAATATACATGAAAAATTAATATATCTAGATGGTTTTATATCACGAAATCGTATGCCACATCATGGAAAATATATCATATCGTTATTTTTTAGTTTAAAAATATGAGGGGATGAATCACAACTGTCGACTTTTAAAATAGATAGACCAATTTTATGAATTAGTAAAAATAAAAAGATCAAAATATAATAAACCTACTTTTTATTTGTTGTATGTTAGTTGAGGTCAAAGGTGGCAACCTTCTCATTGGACTTGCTTTGACTTAAAAAATATTTATTTTCTTGATAATAATATTGATTCACACTTAATATTTTAAATTAATATATTGATTCACACATTTAAAATAGATGGTCAAAACTACAACTAAAAAAATTTAGTAGTTTTAAAATATTAAATACATACAATATTGTAATAATTACTACATGCTATTAGTTGACACATAAATTATTTGATACTAAAAGGATTGTAACAAAAAAAATTAATAATTAAATATTTTAATCTTTGTTTGACCACACAAAGTAACATTAAAAAATATTTGTAATTTCTGAAAGAAAAAAAAACTCATACATCACATTATAAATAACAATAAATAGATCATATGTTTCAATATCAATGTATCAATTACAACAAGTATATACAATGATTTTTGTATCCAAATTTGTGTTATCAGTTTCTTTGTTACTAACTATTATTGTTGCTTTACAATTCAAGGATGGTGAAAGCAATATATTTTACAGAGACAAAGTCACCGTTTATATTACCAACATAACCTAACCCAATAATGTTGAATTAGGTGTGTTACTGTTAAAGACACAGAAGATCATTGACATTTGTTGGTCTTGAACCACTACGTTGGAGAACTTACGACTTCACTTTTAGACCTAACACCTTATAAGAACCACCTTATACTTTTGTGATTCATGGGGTAACAATTTCAACCGCTTTGACATTTATGAGGAAAATCGCGATGGGATTGCCAACCACTGTCTTTGGAAATAATGCATCGGGCCATGTAGATTAAGAAGGTTTATGGTGTTTATACAATGCCTTGATGGTAATCGTAATGTTGTTAGAGAAAAGAGGCATATCTAGTGAAAGGAATAATTCGAATGTGTAACCGAATCTTCCTACTTGAAATTTATGCAAATTAAAGAGAAAAAACTATGAATTAATCTATAATTATGTTTGCATGTTCGTCTCCTTTCCATTTTCAAAATTTCCCTCGTTTCTTTTATGTAATTATCATTTAATGCTCTTTAATTTTCTTATACAAAATGCAACTTATTTAAAGTTAAATATTTGTCTCTTATTTCATATATATATATATGAGTTCTCCTTTTCTTGTTCTTCCTTAAAAAAAAATATATATTTTTCTCCCTGTCATAATATTCCACATTCATTGCTATTATTTGTTTTCGCTGCACTACATTTTCTATGAAATTTGTAAATTATATTTAACCTACGTTTTATTATTTTCTTCGTGAATGTTTATAAAGCATATTATGTCATACCTCAATATTTTTTTTCCTTTATATGGTGTTTCCACAATGCAATTGATTGCATCATTTCATATATTTATAATGTTTAGAGATGTATCTCCATCAGGTTCTTATTTTTCCCTCTCTCCCCCAGTTTATTTTAGATTAATATGCTGAAGTGGCAAAACACTTGATATCTTTTAGTAAATATCTTTAAGTCCATCAATCACCTATTGTTTGGTTAAACACAATGTCTCAGATTCAATTTCAAGAGTTTGAATTTGTATAAGTTAATTATCATACTATTTATGAGTTTATTTAAGATAAATAATTAATGAGATCTATACTACTATTATTTAGAACCGATTTCATGAAATAATTCTTCTATGCATTCTTCAAGAGTCGATTATCTTCCCATAATGGTCCAACATTAATTGCATTAATTAAAAATCTAAAACAAATATTATCATTTAAATTTAAATAAAAAATAACAACTAACAATCTAAATATGGAACTTAATTAAATTACTATTCTAGAAAAAATTCCAAATTTAAAATTTCAATTTATTACACCTTATAAATAGATTTTTATTTTTATTTAGTTTCCCTCTCCTTATGTAGTTTTTTTTTTTAAGTTTGTTATTAATTTAGTCGAAATACATATTTTTTTATTTCTAAATAATTCAAACAAAAATAATAACAGTTTTAAACTTTTAAAGCATAATTCAAAATTTATATTTTTAAAATCATTCACTCAAAAAAAAAAAATATGTTTATGTCTCGTCATTCATATAGAACTAAACTGAAATAAAATAATTTAAATAAAATAATTTAACATAAAATAATTTAAAGAAATTTAAATAATCCAAAAATATCTAATATCAAAATTTCATTATTAACTCCATAAAAATATTATATTTTTAAAATTTTAATTCATTATTTTACTAAAATAATTAGAAAATAATTCAAATAAAAATATTAACATTTTTTAAAATAATTTCTAAAATCAAAGGATAATCAACTTCAATTCCAAATTAGTGACTTAAGTTCCTCTGAAAATATAAAGGGAGTCCATTGCAAACGATTAAACATTTAGAAAACGCCATCATACAAATCCAAAATATCTAGTGCAGATTCACCAACATAGCGTGTGGGTCAAATTTTTCTCTTAGCACACATATCATGCATATTCTTTTGTCGTTGATTTCTAAACTCAATATCATAAGGATTATGATTTTGGTTACCTATTTTGCTTCTTGGCCCAATGGAGGGTTATGCTTGAGAGAGTGATGCCTTGTTTGTTTTTGACCTTGAGTGGTGTGGGTTGTAGGGTGTGTTGATGGTGAAAATAAAGCTTGGAGGAAAAATATGGGGGAATTATTTTATATAATAACAATGGAGGTTTGTGTTGTTAGGTTGAAGAAGAGGTGAGAAAGAAGAGGGTTTGGATTGTAAAAGTGGAGAATTGATGGTGAAGTTAAGGGTCAAGGAAAAGTATAGGGGAAATTTAATTTATTTATATATAACAATGGAATTTTGGTTAATAGATTGAAGAAATGGTGACAAAGGATAAGGTTTGGGTGGATTAAGGGTTTTGAGAAGGGTTGTTTGGGGTTAAATATATTAATTTTTTTATAGATGTACATGAATTACGATTGTAGTGGCCATTATTGTCTAGCCTTAATTCATGTTGTGTAAGTGTTTTGAACTTTTTTTTTTTTTGAAAAAACGAATTATAGTTGTAATGGC
>PGWS01019492.1:0-11093 GCA_002896235.1 Cicer reticulatum
TTTTTCCTAAGTTGTTCAGGAGTGTATACTCGACCACTCCGGGTCATCCCCCCAATCCCTGAAATATTGGTGACATTAGTACCTTGAGGTTTAAAGATATCACCAGATTGATGATTGACTAAATGGGATGTGACTTCATAACTCCATGGTACCACCTTGTTATTTTCATAAGGAAAAGAGGTTGGTGCTTGAACAATTATTGCATTTTTTTCCCGCTATGAGTTGGCTTAGGATTATCTTTTCTATAGAGGATCTCCGATGGTCTTGGGAAAGATGTATTATTTTCCATGCATGGATCTATGGTCGATACATGATCATCTTTTGTGTATTGGTTTATCTCTTCTTCAATGAGATTGACAGTGGCATCTTCGTGACCCGACAAAGGATTATTCCCTACGTTACCGTCTTCCTTGAAGGTAAGCCATTTTGCATTAATCAGTTCTTGCACTTTAGATTTTAGGGCTTGAAAATCTTCGATGGAATGCCCCACAGCTCCTGCATGGTATTCACATTTGGCGTTTGAGTTATACTATTTCAGGAATGGTGGTTCCAGAGGTTTCATTGGCCTTAGGACTACCATTGAATTCTGGAGTAGGTGAGGCAACAATTGGTTGTATGTCACGAGAATCGGGTCAAAACGAGTTATCTTCTTTTCTCGGTTAACTGGTGGTTTGTAGGGAATTTGGGTGGCCTTGATGGGTGATATTGCGGGTATGGAGCTTGTGAAGTCGCAACCACATATGGATAAGGAATGTAGGGAATTTGGGGTATTGAGGGCTGAAAATTTGGAGGTCAATAAGAATTCATAGCTGAAGAATAAGAGACCCTTGGATTTGCCATTACAACGTTAGCATCCCCTTCTTTCTCTTTTGTGAAGGTTGTCTGGGGTCTCTTCATGCCACTTGCTGCACATACAATTTTGCCACTCCTCATCCCACTTACTATCTTTTCTCCTATCATGACCAAATCAGAAAAGTTTGATGACATACTCTCAATCATCTTATCATAAAAAGGCGATTGGAGAGTATCCATAAACATACCAACCATTTCTCTTTCAGATAAAGGAGGTTGTACTTGTGATGCCACTTCTCTCCACCGTTGTGCATATTCTTTGAAAGTTTCATTGTCCTTTTTCAATGAATTTTGTAATTGAATCCTATCAGGGGCCATGTCAATTTTGTATTTGTATTGCCTCAAGAAGGCATCAGTCAAGTCTTTCCATGAACGAATTCGATTTCACTCAAGATACATATACCAACTTAACGATGCCCCACTCAAACTATCTTGGAAAAAGTGAATGAGAAGTTTGTCATTATGAGCTTGAGAAGACACTTTTCTGCAATACATAGTCAGATGATTTTTAGGACATGTGGCGCCTTTGTAGTTTTCAAATCGAGAACCTTGAATTTTGGAGGGATAGTCACATCTGGAATCAAACGCATATCAAAATTTTCAAGACCATATACATTATGCCTCTCAATTGATTTTATTCGCTCTTCTAAAACATGGAATTTCTCTTTTGATTGTGTATCATTCCCAATGTGAGGTTGTTGCCAATTTCCGTTAGCATCAAAATGGGGTATGTGGGGTGCACTATATGGAATATTTTCTGAGGGTATGGTGTTTTGGGGTGGCACGTAGCCCATATGGGACGAGATTTGTGATTGGTTTAGGTTTTGGGGGTTGATAGTTGAGTGGTTCTGGTTATTGTCCATGGGATTGATGACTACAGGTGGAGTATAACCAGGTGGGAGACCATATATAGGAAATTGCATAGCTGCTGTGCAAACTGTTGGTTAGTCGGGGTAAAACCCGGTCAGTGAGAAGGAGTGGTTTGGTATTCTTCATTTGCAGTTGGAGGATCCCCATCTGTATTCTCCTTTCTTGCCAAAGCTTGTATAGCTTCCAAAATTCGATCAACCTTGTCCTTCAGTTGGTTAACATCCGCTCTTATCACTTCTTAGTTTTGCTCGAGTTCATCCATGATCTTGGAGTTTGCGTGAGTCCAATAATGGTGTCGGGAAAATAGCTTTATTGATTTTTTTCTGTTTTTTTTTATAATAAATAAATAAAAATTTTGTGAGTATGCATTAAAATATGAATGAAAATTAAATCAATTAGTTAATTATGATAGTTGGATGCTGGGGAATCATAAGCCTTATGTAATTTTTTAACAAGAACGAATCATTAGTGAAGAAAATATGAGGATCGGAAATCAAAATAGAAAATTCTTCATTGATGAGAAAAAGAGTACATCACATTTAAATTAAAAAACTATATTGACTATGGGATTTCAATCTTCTCTTTTAATAGGACAACCAATCTTCTCTTCCAATTCTTCTACCAAATTTTTGCAATATTCAACAAATTTGTAGACTTTGAATGGAATATTCAACGGATGCATTACCGCATCAATCTCTCATAGATGCTTTGGAATTTTTATGATTGCTTGATTAGCTAGCATTGCCAATTTTGAAAAGCAGTCTTTCCAATGTCTTGCTTTATCTTCCAGCTCTTTATAGATCTCGTGATTCTTCAATTGACTTAGCAACATCATAAAACGATCCTCCCAATATATGGTTTCGTCTTTTAGGTCACTATAGATCTTTTCTTGGTAATCAATGTAATTCTTCAACTCATTGGAATTCTCCATTTCTATTTTTAGTGCGTCTTGATGTTTTGAGAGCAGTTCTTCAATTTCTTCTTTGTGTTGCCTCTCATTCCTTACTTGACTCTCATACTCAACTACCATTTCTTTCAGTTGTTTCTTTAAATCGTCAAACTCTTTTTTTATCTTCTTCTTAGAGCTTGCTGATTTTGTCCACAACTGCTTCCACATATAGGCCTATTCAATAGCTGCATTCTTTTCTTGCTTTCGCACATCTAACTCTTCATTTGCACCTCTCAAAGAATCTTGTATGTCAAGTTTATTTTCTTTTTCAATTTTCAGCCTCTTGTTGCTTCTTTCAATAAACTGACTTTTACATGTGTTTTCTGATAGTAAGTTCTCATTCTCTTGGGAGACTTTTTCTAGCTTCGCATGTAGCTCTTTTTTATGCTCTTCGGATTTCAACAATGATGCTTTGAGTTCTTCTATTTCTTCATTGGTAGCAAGAGTTGGTTCAGGTATTTCCTGATCACTCGAGGGTGTACTGTGAAAAGGCAACTTGATTTCTTGGACTCTATTTTTTACCCATTGTTGATAGGGTTCCTTTGTGCTGCAACTTATGCATCCAAGTACTTTTCCTTTTCTAATGATCATTTCCCAAACTCGACTTATCCTTCGCAACATTGGTGGGTCTACTATACCCGTATTGTGCAAAATAAAAGCTTCCAACGACTTATCATCTGGTTTTTCCAACATAGGGTAGCCAAGCTATCTCAAAGCTACCGTCGGATTGTAATTAATACATTATTTGGTTCCCACGAAAGGTACATTTGGGTAATCTCCGCATTGACATATTACTTCCTCCACCCCTTGTTCTCTATGATACCATAAAATGTGTTCTCCAGAAAGCTTAGCTTATACTTTGAGCCCATTCACGATTATCTTTAATTCCAATTGATACTTTCTGACATATTGGAGACATAACCAGGTGTAACAACACTGGAAGACAACATAAAAATGGTTCCCCCTTTCTTCTCATGCGATATGCAAGAAGTAGTTATACATCAGTAAGAATTGCGGGGAACTGGGTTTTGTTTATGTTTGTTAAAAAGCTAAGGAAGACATGGATAACAGCCAAATCACAAAATTATCAAGGTTTGGAATCAAAACAATACCATAGATAATTAGAGCCCAAACATCTATAAAGCACCATTCTTTTTTAACGGCTAAATCGTAGCACTTTTGTCTAGATATTAATTTTTGAAAAACCATGAATGGCTTTTTTCTTCTTTTGTACTTGCAACTCTCTTATGTCGATTTTCAACATTCAAAAATTGCCTCCAAACTTGGTGGTTGGCCCAAATATTCAATAAGGATTTCCTTTTTCTAGAGAGTAACCCAATATTCGCTTTAATTCCTCTAAAGTCGGGGCCAACAGAAAGTCTTAAAAGGTGAAACATCTTAAGAAAGGATCGTAATACTGAGCCAATGCCGTGAAGGCCCCTATTTGCACATTCTCTGCCAAGAGATTTAGGATCTTCCCATATTTGAGAAAGAAACTCTCACGTTGTATAGTTTTGCATTTGATTTGCTTAATGTCTCTTAAACCTTTTCAAATCAGGTGTTGAAACTTTAAAAGTAAGTTTTTCTCTTTTGCAATCCATTGTCCACTTTTAATTTAACACGTGACTAAGGTTCTTATGATTCCCCAACAATCCTGAAAATTGATACAAAAAGTCAGTTCATTTTCCAAAAGAAACAATGTCATGAGATATGAATGCAATTATGTTAGAATGACTCGTTTTGAATAGTATAAACATTTTGAATGAATGTATGAGGTATTTTTTGGCTTATATGGTATATTCTATAATGAAAAGGGTCTAATTGGCTTATGTAGTGAAAACTCTCACAAGGTGGCTCTATAGTTCTAAACAGGGTCCCTAGAGCCAATAATCTCATTTTGGAATATAGTAACAACAATAGGTAAAACTATTTGGAGTGCAATACCCTCAACAAGATCAAACTCTAGGTGAGATTTTCATGCTAACCAAACAGGATGTACATCCAGAAGGGCTACCACTACAAAACCTCAAAACTAAATTTAAGTTTTGTTCAAACCGGTGTAAGGTGTAGAATAAAGTATGATTTAATAACTCAATAACGATACTAAACATATAATAAAAAATAAATAACTAAATAATAAATAAAAAATAAAAATGATCTATAAGTTTAAAAATGAAAAATAAATAATAATGTCAACTAACACTTATTAAGAAATATAAACACATAAAATAAATAAAAAAATGAAAAACAGACAAAATATAGAAGAAAAAAAAGTTAAAAAATTATGCACAATAATCTGTTAGGCTTGACTCTCTAAATGTTCCCCAGTGGAGTCGCCAGCTGTCGCGGCCTAAAATTTCGAGTGTTTCTCGAATTCAATGGAGTTGCCACCAAAATTATTTAAAACAGGGAAAATATGGGAAACCCTTTAAAATAGAAAAAATGGTCTTTAAAACCAAATTGAGTTCGGGAGTCGATTATGCGTATAGAAGGTATTAGCACCCTACGACATCCGTTAAAAACGGCTACCTATAATTAATTGTGCAAAATTAATTTTAACTTAAGTATATTTTTTTTCTTTATTATTAAATATGAATGACATTATTACTATATTTAAAACATGATTTGAAATAAATATGTGCTTAACAAATAAAGGACAAAACAAAGAAAATTTTATTTATGTACTTGACAAGAATGTGATCTTACTCCTACGTATCTCCCGATGCGATGGAGAAATCAAAGTTACGTAGTTCTTGGTTAATGCAGATGTATTATTGTTTTTAAAGAAAATTTGTTTGTGTGAAAAAAAAGTTTGCCAAAAGAAAAAAAATAAAGAGTTTGATTTGAATAAGTAATTTAAAATATGAGTTTAAGACGATTCAAGTTGTAACAACTTGTGTCCAAAACTAAGAAATAAAGAAGATGTCACATCTAATTTAATCATCTAAAAAAAAATTTATTACTCTCAATTTTAAATTGAGTTTCAAAACCACCAAGTAAGTACAACTTGGGTTTTAACAACTCAAAGATAAAAAAAAGAGTTACACCTAAAAAATAAGTCGAATTTTATATTAGTTTATTGAAAACAAATAAATTAATGAGTAAATAATAGGATAAAATAAATAAATAAAATAAAAGTAAATAAAAAGAGTTTTAGAACTTATCAAGTTGTACTCTTGTGTCCTAACAACTAAAGATTAAAAAGAGTTACGTCTAATAATAATCGATTTTAGATTAGTTCGTTAGAATAAATAAATAAACGAATAAATAATAGAATAAAAGAATAAAATAAAATAAATAGTAAAATAGAGTTTTAGAACTATCAAGTTGTACCACTTGTGTCCTACAACTCAAAGATTAAAAAGGTATCACATCTAATTAATTTTTAACATAATATTTATTTGCATTTTTATGATGAAATTGATATTTAATTATGAAGAAATAAAATTTTTTTAAAAAAGAATAAATAAAAAGTAAAAAAATAAAATAAAATGAATAGATTTAAATTGGCTTAGATTAGTAATATTTAAATGGGCTGAGATTAGTAGATAAAATGGGCTGAGATTAGTAAGATAAAATGGGCTGAGATTAGTAAGATACATGAATGAATTTAAATGGCTAGGTTATGGGTGAGATTAAAATGAATAGATTTGGGCTGTCAAACAGAGGAGGCGCCCAGGCAGGGTTAAAATAAGAAACTAGAAAACCTAGCTTATCTTAAGGAGGCGGCGAAGCAAGTCAAAACCGGGTTAAACAGAAACTAGAAAAACCCTAGTTTCATGTCAAGGGAGGCGGCCCGCATTAAGGGAAGCACCACCAAAGGAGAACTCTGTGGATAAGCACACGAAAACGAAGAAGGACGAAGAAGCAGCGACGGTAGTGGACAAAGGCAACAACGGCGAATGGCAGTGATAAAGGCGTCAACGGTGACGAAAGTGACAAAAGACGTCAAACGGCGAACGGTAGTGACATCAGGCGCAGGTTCGAAATTTATTCATATTTTTATTAAGTTTCTTTCATTAATTTTTATTTTTAAATAAATAAAAACACATTTTTAAACGAATATTAGTTTATGATGAAGATGTCGAAACAGATTTATTGTAAATAAAAATACTGCGATTTCTATTTGTTGTTGTTACTGGTCTCTGATTTCTTCCTCTTCCTATTTCTTTGTGTGTTTTTTATCCGTGCTATTAATCTTTTTTCCTTTTTTAAACAAAATGGGGATATATTTTATAGAGTTTTTTATTTGTTTAGTTGCTTTCTTTGCCTCCTTGGTCCTTCTCCATCAATTTCCTGTTTGATGTTTTGATTGCTTTGCTCATCATCTGCATTTTTCTGCACTTTGATGCCTTCATAATTTTAGATTATTGTTCTGATATGTTCATCTGAGCTTTTATTTGTCTTTTAGTTTCTTTTTTTTAACTAAAAAATTTGTCATTAGTTCTGCATAATGTGTACAAATACAGACTTATAAATTATGTTTTTATGTTTCTCTAATTAGTTACAAAGCAAAAGGTCAATGACACTGCATCTGAAACAGAAAGGCAGAAACAAAACAGAGCCAAACACTGCATCAGAAACAGAGAGGCAACAACAACAACAAAAACAAGCCAAAGGCTTAATTTAGTTTGGTTTAAATCTTATTTGTAATTAATTTGATTTAATATTTATGGTTGCAATTTGATTGTAATTGTAATTTAAAAATTATAACTTGATTTGGCATTGTAAATTGATGAGCCTACTTATTGTAAATATATTTACTTCTTTTTTAATATATATTTTCCCTTTTTGATTTATTTTTAATAATTGGACAAAATTAGGGTACTACAGTAAGGTCGAAGTATGATATTTAGGATATGTCTCAAAGATACATACTTTTGTGAGAGTGAGAGAATACACTCAAATCGACCACCTCACGTGTGTGTTGTCGTTTGTCTTGCTCGACTTTGGTTGTGTGGTGTATAAATTTTTAAAATCCAAAAAATTTAATATTTATATTTTAATGCATGCGTCTTTCTCTCTTTAGAAATTTTTGTTGACACGTTTGTGTGTGTGTGTGTGTGTTGATCGAGTCCTCCTTTCTGATTTCACTTGTCCTCAATCAGTTTTCACATGACCAAGTCTTCCTTCACCTCCCTTGCGATTTTGCAGGTCAATTTTTTGTGATTGATTGCTCTTCAAAAAACTGGCCAAAATCAGATACAAATTTGGTCCCAAATTTTCTTTAGGTCTCTGTACCAAAAATAATTTGTCCTTCGGTTTTTTCGAGTGGTTGTAGTATCATATTACGAATAGCTATTCTAAACGGTTTGGTGCTAGTAAAACCAATACAATGTAATTGAGTTGTTTATCTTGGGACATTGTGGTTGATAGCCTGCTTAAGAACATCGTGGTTGATAATCTGTATTGCAAAAATTTGAACAGTGTTGCGAAACGTCTTAAAGATAGTGACAGTAATTGCGACTCAACTCATTATATTTTTGGTGGCTTAATTTTTTTTTTAAAGAAAATTTTAACTAAAATATGAGTTAAACATGATATAAGAAGAAAGAATCTACTCCAGCAAAGTCGTGTGGTATTTTCCTATAATACCAATAATGAGTTAAACATGTATTGCAGTGAAGAATATTCAAACATTGACATGGCATGCAGATAAGATTAGAGATGGAAAATTCGACACCCTGCAGATTCCCCCACAATGAGAAAAAATTGATCACGGGTTCCTGAATTCGGGAAGAGTCAAGAAATCTAAGACCTTGACTTTCTACTGATGAATGAATCCACATGGTCTTCAAAGCATCTCACACAGCATGTGGCCTGTGATTTTGTTGATTTATAACTTACCTCCATGGTTATGTTATGAAGCGTAAGTTTATGATGTTGTCTCTATTTAATTCTGGAACCCAACAGATCGGGAATGATATCGCGTAGTAACTTGACTCCTTTAATTGAAGATTTTAAATTATGTGGGAGACATGTGTGAAGTTTATGATGGGTTATAGAAAAGAATGTTTCAATTTGAGGGCTATGTTGTTCGCACAATAAAGAGTTTCCAGCATATGGTTAATTATTCAAGATATAGCATTAAAGGTCAGTGTGCATGGTCTATATGTGAATTAGAAGTACAGATGGATGCTGTTGAAAATTGTAAAGAAGGTTTTCTTGGGCATCGTAGATTTTTTACTTATAGTCATCAATATCTTGGGTGAGAAATGCATTCAATGGAAATCAGAGGAAGGTAAGCTCCTTTAGCACCGATTGGATATCAGAATACTTGAAAAAGTACAAGGTTTGACCATAAATTTGGCAAATCTATTTGCGGGGAAGCTGGTAAACTGGGTGGAAGAAAAAGTCAATTTTCTTTGAATGCCATATTGAAGTCATTGTATATAAGACATTTCCTCGATGTGATGCATATGACAAAAAAATGTATTTAAATAGTTGTATTGGTACGTTACTCATGTTCCAGGAAAGTCTAAAGATGGCATCAATGCAAGATTGGACTTGTCGATATAGGAATAAGAAATGAATTGGGTCCCGAAGAAAGGAAATCACACATTCTACCTCCAGCCGCTCATACTCTATCTAGAAAGGAAAAATTTGTTTATGTTAATTTCTACACGAAGTTAAATTTCCAGAAGATACTCTTCAACATTAAATTGGGTTTGTATGAAGACCTCAAGTTAAAAGTTTTGAAGACCCATTGATTGTCATATTCTAATGGAGCATTTGCAATAGGTATATGTTCCATTTACTGAAAAGTTCGACGAGCCTTTAACTAGATTATGTTTCTTCTTCGGGAAATTTGTAGTCAAGTGATCGATCCCCAGAAATTACCACATTGCAGAGGGAATTGTTGTTACTTTGGTGTGAGCTTGAAATGTATTTCCCACCCTCATTTATATATAATAGTTCACCTTACTGTTCATCTGGTTAGGAGACAACAACTTTGTGGGCCAGCTTATATGAATGGATGTATCCGATAGAACGATATATGAAAATATTAAAAGGGTACGTAAAAAGTAGAAATCGACCAAAAGGTGTATGGCTGAAGGTACATAGTTGAAGAAGCTGCTGAATTTGTACTGAATATCTGTCCAATGTTGAATCCATAGGGCTTCCATGCTCGCATTCGGGAAAGAATATCAGGGAAGGGATTAATGGAGGAGAGAATAATGGACTATATCCAAAGAAAAATGGGAGCAGGCACAATTGCTGTTCTCACAGATGATGAGGTCAACCTCCTCCTCCACAATACACATGGATCATTATCTCGTGTTGAACAATGAATAGGAATCAAAATTTGGATAACTCGAGAGCACAAATCGATAGTTTTATAACATGGTAAATAATCACCATTAAAGTCAAAGTTTGAATTAGATCCATATCCAATCACAGAGATTGAGTGGCTAGCAACATGGTCTGAGTTTAAATGTCTTTTCTTACACTGTTTATGTTTATTAACGGCTACAATTTTATACCCAAAGAACAAATTGATCAGACAGTATGCAAATAGCGGAGTGGACTTATAGCTGAGAAGCGAGCATGTCTCAAGTGCAAAGGATCAAAACCCAATATATGCAAAGATCTATCATATTTTGGGGTTATCGAGCACATATGGGAGTTAGACTACACAATGTTTTGTGTTCCCATATTTGGTTGCAAGTGGGTCGATAATAATAATGGCGTTTGGATTGATGAGTCAGGATTCTTGCTTGTCGATTTTAATAGGGTGAGATACAAAGACGAGCCTTTTATTTTAGCGTCGCAAGCTCAACAAGTGTTTTATGTCACTGATCCTGCTGATGATAAATGGTTCGTTGTCCTATCGACCAATAAAATAAGTGATGATAACAATAATGATGAAGATGTTGGTAATGATCTTTTATTTGCAACATCACAACCACATGAAATTGATTCAACTGATGATGGTTTATATCTTAGAAATGATCATGATGAGGGAATTTGGATTAATCCATCGTTTCGTATCGTTAATAATGGACAAACAAATGTGAATCCCACCAGGAAAAGAAGAAGGGCATCTTAATGTACATGTTTAATTGTTTTATATAAGCCATGTAATCTGAACTGAGTTCATGTAATTTAATTGTTTGATCTACCAGAATTAAGCATTTTAGTATTTAGCTTGAACTGTATTTGATTTTCTGCTTATATTTAGCTTGATCTTAGTGTTTTATACTAAGTTCATGTAATTTAATGTAAGTTTGACCGGCCATAACTGATTTTCTGCTTATATTGAAGTTGAAAACTTTATTTTAGTACTGAGAACTAAAATTGTTTGTTTAAACATGTTTAATTGTTTATTTGTTTAATAATAAACTTCATGTAATAATAAACTTTATTTTAATAATAAACTTCGTGTAATTTATTTGTTTAAACATGTTTAATTGTTTTATAT